>JAJTUR010000158.1:0-112976 GCA_021399475.1 Hyaloscypha finlandica
CAATCAATTGATCTGCCGGCGAATTTGTGTCTGGAAGTAGTCCTTCTGGGTTACTCAAGACACTGTCGCTACGTCCCACGAGCGTCAAGACTCGCGGGCCAAGAGGACACACGACGGTGGCGACGTTGTGCATGTATTGCACAAGATCTCCAGCTCCAACGCTCCAGGCTGCGTATTTGGCGAGTAAAGCAATGGCTTTGAGACGAATGTCTTGCATGCCGTTATTTTCGGGGCGATTGATTTCGTCGATGCTGAGGACGAGGGATCCGTCTGCACCACCGGATCCAGAGGTCTTGGACCATGCACCTGCATCGTGGAAGCCGAGACGGACGGCTGCCCGGGCGGCATCATTGCAAGTACCATCAGAACTGGTGAACATTTGTACAAGATCGTTTGAGATATAGTCCCAAACGCAGCAGGTATCTTGAAGGCAGGAGGGACTGAGCAAGTCTGGAGCTTTGTATGTCTATTAAGCTGTCAGCTGAATTGGATCAATGTATTTAGAGAGCAGATTGTACTTTGGGTGTCAGATCTTGACAAGATCCGGTACCGAGCAAGCAGTTTTTGACTTGATTCCCTACTGGCGATGTTGCTCCTTGGATCAAGTCTCCGATCATCTCTGGTGTTCCTGCTGCTTGTCGTTTGGCGAGCTCTCTCATTAAATTTTTCATGCCGGGAAAAGCGAGAACAGTGCCGGCGAGAACACTGGTCAGGTAGATTGTCAGCTTCATGGTGTCAACTAGTGCCGTGATTGAAGTCGAGAAGAGGTCAAGATTAACATTAAAATTATATCGAACGAAATCTGTGTTAACGAAAGACCAGACTCGGTAAATTAAAAGAGAGGGTCTTTTGAGGGTTATCAACGGAATGAGCCCGAGATGAGGTTTGGTATATGTACTTTTCTCAGTACATCTCATGGTGCCCCTCCAATCAACCCGGTTGGCGTCCGTAGCCAATTGCGGTCCCGGGCCCTGGAGATTCTTGACGTGACTGTCCAACATTTCCTATTGCGCCACTAGAGCACAAGCTACAGCAAATAAGGCAGTGAGAATCGGAGGCCGAACCCATAGGTTATAGGGATGAGCTATGGCGAGCGTAAGCACAACGACCACCAATTACCACCCATCCCAAGACCCGGAAGGTTGAAAATGAACATGGAGCTATTGAAAATGTGCATCTCGAACGGCATTTTGCGCGTCACACGGATGAGAGAAGAGAAATAAGGTTGACCTGCAATCCTGCAGGACCCACAAACGTCAGTGCATGGCAGCATAAGGTTATCAAAGACTCCGTATCAGGCACGCGAGCAATGCCTCAAGCGCCCCACTCGTACCGGAACCAGATGATCAGATTACAGAGTCTTGCTCCGTAAGCCTGTCGTGGGATCCCCCCCGACTCGCTTATTTTTCAGGAGCCTGGCGAGGATCGACCTCCTTGAGCAAGCTCTAACTTAAGATACGAGGCTCCGGGCGATGACTTCCATTACAGCGGTTGGTCAATCTTTCGGTCTCCGGAGACACACGGAAAGACGGTCTGTCAGGGCTGCACCGCTCAGAGACCAAGATCGGGGTTGAAGATCTGAATGTTTTGGCGCTTAGAGGCAAATTTAGCTCCACTCATTGTGCACTAACACCCGGGCGGGGTGATGATCCCTTGCGGAGGTCCGGTCGCTGATTTGAGCTCCGGCTTGGCACTGTCTGCAAAAACCATGAAGATGGGGAAATCTAATGACTCGACGAGGAAGTGAGGAGTTGAATTATTTCATCCAAATATGGTGTTGGGTAAATAGTATTGTTAATCGTTCGGCATTGTGTAGAGTTGTATTTCTTGTTTGGCTCTAACTTCTTCAGAGACGTTCTGTTGCTATTTTCAAGGTGCGCCACTGAAGGTTTTCATGACTTGGAAGTTTCCTCTTCCCCATCTTCCTTTAGCGTCCCCTAAAATGGGGTTGGCGGACTGGAACGATTGTCGATTGCGAAAAATTATCTGCATTGCCATCTAGCGTCTCAATGAATGGCTTTTATTCCTCACATCTGTCTCGGCAGTTCTGAAATAAGTTTAACTGGGGAAGCAGAAGAACTCGGCCTCACTTGTCTTGGCAAGGATTGGGGGAAAATCACGGATACGCCTCTCGAGCTTTTCCTGGGAGCATTACATGATTTCTCTCATCATTATCATCCTCATTCTAAGCATCTTTATTTATAAAGAATCGTTCAGGCGATTCGCAGGATGGAGCTTGAATTGGTTGGAGGTGGAGAGTAGCAATGGTAAATTCCACCAATTTGGCAACCTTCAAGGGAAGGAAAGGGACATAATAGCCAATACAAAGTGAACTCAGAGTACGTTGCCATATTATTGCTAGTCGGTCCTTTCCCTTCCAGACTTCTGACTTTATAATTTTGTGTACAGGTCCAACAATCCCTCCCTTTCTTCATCAGCTCGGAGGGGGAATGGTCGCGTGACAGTGCCACCTGATTTCACTCAAACACTGAAAGGTTTGTTACCCCTGACACTCTGACGGTTATTTAATTAAGCGGGATTATCAAAAAGCCTTTGCTTGAATTTATCAGTGTTAATAATTTCAAACCTACTCGTTACCAAGTATTTATGAAGTGTCGAAAGCATATCTTTGCTTCGAGATATTAATAATAATATAACTTACTCCTAATAGCGTGTGCCGCTAATATCCTCTCACTGGCCTACGCTTAGATTTACTGAATTTAGTGAAAGGTGCACTAAAATTTATAACTATTTAGGTTCGCCTAAACAGCGTCAATTTTGCAAGTTTATAAATTCGTTTCCACAAATTTATAAACGCGGGACAATTCAGGAATTGGTCTGAATAGATTTCTGCGGCCATATATTAAAAGTTCTCGGCAGCCAGTTTACCACTTTCATCAACACCGAACAACTTGCGAATCCTCCGTGCAACTGCTTCCAAGACTTTGTTCATACGTCTTCTTCACACACCTTTTTCATACATCTTCCTCAAAGACTACCAAAGGATGTGACAACTCCCCAATGAAAGTCGGGCAGCTTGGGTGAACCGGAATGAGGAAGACCGCCGAGCGCTCGTTCTGGGCAAGGCTTCACTAGAAGCGACCCAATGGACTAGCAAGCTTGTTGGGTCGGGGGATTCCTCCCTAAAGAAGAAGAAGATTGGCACTTTACCTATAAACAAACGCCGAAAAGATTACGCTTGCTCCAAAAGCAAATGTTGGAACCACACCATAACATAGAACCGGCACGGGAGCACACGAGAGCCACAGAAATGACAGAATGCGACTCATTAAAGTCATATGCTAATACAACTCAATATAAACCCCTTACGGGTCAAACAACTACTGATAAGCCAATTTTGATCTAATGTCATGCCCAATATCGAATTAGTTATGTCTCCACCGAGTAGCTGCTCATGACGTCTTTTAAACAAATATATTCTTACAGACTCAGTGCCCTTTAACCAACACTCTGACCCCCACACTCCCATCCCTAAGTCCCTCCGTCACCAAATCCCTCACCATCTCCACATCCCCTCTATCCGTCTCATACAACTCCAACCATTCCCCTCCTTTCCCCTTCTCCCCCGCACAATCGAACCTCCCAAACAGCCCCGCAAGAATGACATACATCTCCTGATACGCCATCTGCATCCCAAGACATATCCTGCTGCCCCTGCTAAACGCAAGCCCATACCCTCGCAACCTCTTATCCTCCAGAAACCTCTCTGGTCTGAACTGCCCTGGGTTTGGATAGAGAGCAGGGATGCGCGCGAGCAGAACGGGGTTCATGGCCATCACTGTCCCTCTGGGCAGTCTGTAGTTTATACCGGTGCTGGGGTTGACATAGACCAAGTCCTCAGAGGGAGCAACGCGCTGCTGGCGGGTTGTGACGGGTGGGTGCAAGCGCAGCCCTTCTTGGATCACGGCGGAGAGGTAAGGGAGTTGCTCGACCTGGTTGAAGCTCGGGAACTGGCGGTCATCTTTATCCGGGATTGCTTTCTCCAATTCCTCTCTCAGCTTTCGCAGGATTGGCGGGTTTGACAAGAGGTGGAAGGTGATTGCTGATAACGTGTTGGCGGACGAATCTGTGCCTGCGGACAACAGGACGTTCGCTTCTTCCGCTAGACGCGCAGAGTCCTTTTCTGAGTCGGGAAGGGTGGAGGAGAGCAGTCCGTGGAAGATCGTAGGTCTCTCTGGCACTTCGGTCGAAGCTGCTGCTTTGATTTTATCGATTCTCACCACGGCTGCCTGCATTAATTATCAACCCCGTCCCTCTCAAATTAAAACGAAAGGGCAGAGCAGGATGCAGATGAGAGATACCTACTTGAATCATTGAGATAAAATGCTTCACGCTCGGCACCATCGTCGTAAGAATCGTCATCGGCAGCTTCCGCATGAGATGCGTAAACCACGGAACATAACACCCAAAATGCCAAGTGAGCACCATCTCATGATACGCTTGGAAATAAGGCTGATTCAGATCTTCTCTACTGAAGGAAATACTGCCTTGACCGAAGGCATAATCGGCAATCAAGTCATGTGTCGCTGCTCTGTACAACAAACTCATGTTCACCGGCATCTTCTCCTTCTTCGCCGTTTCCAGGCGCTGCAATATTTGCGAGAGCACTTCGTGGGCCATGGGCTCTAGGCGTCGGATGTTCATGGTTGAGAAGAATGGGTTGAGTGCTGCGCGGCGAGACTTGTGCAGGTCGTGGGAGCGGGTTGCGATGGCGGTGGGTGAGGAACCGAGCCCGTTTATGGTGAGCTGTCCTTTTTCGCGGCGGTGGCCGGGACCGGCGAAGATGGTGTCGATGAAGTTGGGATCGTTGATGTGGACTTCGTCTGGGTTGATTCGAACTATGGGACCTAGCCATTGATGTTAGGGAAACGGGGAGGAAGGAAGGAGAGAAGCAACGTACCGTATTGGGCGTGCATTTTCTCGACTTCCCAGATGTACTGTCCACGGCAGATAACGTCGTAGTAGAAAGGGTAGAGGTGTGTTGCGGCTGTGAGGAAGGAATTAGAGATTGTTCTGGGGTTGGCAGACTGGAGTAGGTGACAACTTGCATTGGGTGAAGAATGAAAAGTATTATACATACCGGCAAGTTTCCGGCCTGGAATATGAGACAGAGGACTAAAATACAGACGATAGATGATTGTACAAACGTAGTACAGCCCGAGAAGAGCTGCGAGGTTCGTCCATCTGAGCAGCTGCTGATATGAAATCTGCGCCGCCCAAAGACTCAGGGGTTCCGTCTCTGAAGACATTGCTCTACAAGAAAACGAGATTCGAGCAGTTCACTCATTAAAAATTCGACCCCGAAGTTCAAGATGTTCAAATGGCGGCGGCCAATTTCTTGACACGGACTTCTGGTAGCTACAGCCGCCGATCAACCCCTGAATATTAAACGAGAAGTTGAAGAGTTCGCTCACACGAAAGGCGATCTTCTTGTTCACGATGCCTCACTTTTACAAAGCATGCAGTCAAATAAAGAGCGAACCGAATTAAACGTCAGGATTCAGTCTGTAAGGGATGTTTTGATCATTTTATATTTTGGGCTGTTCAGCCTTCGTGGCACAGGAGAGAGATGCATTACCGCTTATTGGTCGTCGTATATGCACGCTGACTGAAATCCTCTCACTTATTTGGTCATCGTAAGAAACCCACCGTGAGCCTCGCCAGCGGCCATGAAGCCACTCGCGTGATTTAGGAAATTTGGTAAAATCTCCTGACATTCAATACAAACAGATAATCACAATGACATGAAAATAAATCGGAATACGATGATTGAAAACAGCAAGATCGAAGATCTCCAGCACTAACTAGGCGCTATGACTCTGGGAACGAGTATGTAACAAAATAATCGAAAAGAACGGAAGCTTTCAAAAGGGTGAGCATCTATTCTCACCTCTCTGACACTCTTATGCATGGCATCTTCACCAGATTAACCACCATAAGTAGCGTGATTGGAGGTAGAAACATGACGCCGATGAACTTCAGGCTCCACTTGTGCAGAAGTGGTGAACTTCTGTCGTGACGAACTGGCATTCAGTCGTCCGCAAGCACCCTGCTCAACGATCAACCGTGGAGAGAGATGGAACGTCTTGCAAAGATCCAAGGCTGACCTTTGGGAGACTGATACTTGTTTAGGGCATGGTGGTGGGATGGTTTGATGTGGATGAAGGGAGAGGAAGGAGATCAGTCTCGCTAGCCTTGCTAACCTTAGTCAACTTTTCTTCCCGACGACTAGGTTCAGAGCCCAAAAACACCACACATCTACGTCCACCAAGTCCCCTCGTATCCTCCATTACAGCATACATGACGTCCATCTCCAAATACGGGGACATCTTAACAGTCAGCATCCTTACTATGATAACCCATGCCGCCGAATCGACTACACCACAGGAACTCATAGACCAACAAAGTCCCTTGAGACAGTGCTGAGCTCCGGAAGAACTTTACTTGGCAGGACCAACAACAAGAAGCCCGCTAAAAATAACCCAAATATCCCGATCATGGCGGCTCCTTATTCTTTTGGGAGAATGTCTCAGATCTGAGACTTTCCTTTCCATCCAAACGTGTGGCTTGCTGCGCCTGGGTGCGGCGAGTCTCGTCAAATAAAAGCTTGGGGAAGAATCAGATAACGCCAATTGAATGTGACACAGTCTCTTGCATGCACCGTGAAAGGCGAATGTCTCCAGAGTCCAGTCCAGACAAATCAATGTTTATACATGCAATGAATCACGTGAAGCCTCCATCGCAACAACTTCCCCCTTCGGTCCCGGTGAAGCGTCCGTGTTGGCTGTGACGCGGCGGCGTGCCGTTTCCCGAACCCCAGAGACCTGCCAAACTACGTCCAGGAGTACTTATTAGTATCTGGAAACCCGGTTTCCACGTCGAATTGTTTAACTGAAACCTCCCTCTCTCCCTCTCTCTCAACATCGCGAACAATCTCCACGTGAATAAGAGCCCCTTAACGTCCCACGTAAGAAGTGCTTTTGGGTGGAGGGCAGAGCTGGGCGTGAGCGCGGCAGCCTCTTGGGCCTTGGCGCCATTTCAGGATCGGAGTCAGCCAGCAGCAAAATCCCGCGGCACAGCAGCACTGCACAGCACCACTAGCACAGCCTGCCTCCCCTACTGGCCACTCAGCTTCGTACCCAACGGCCAACAACATCTCGGTCTCTGTTCCTGGTTTCCTTCATCGACAATTTCGGCATGCCAGTGCTCTAGCATCGCTCTGCCTCTCTTCACCTTCACTTCATTCACTGCTTATTATTCCCTTCGCTCATTCATTCATTACGCCGCTGTTTGTCCCCGCCGCCTGCACCACGAGAGTTCACGCCAACCATTTGCCAACCTCGTATTCCTGCCTCGACCTCTGCCTCCCGACCTCAGCCCATCCGCGACTCAGGCACACTCGCTCCCTCCCTCCCTCCATCCATCCATCCATCCATCAGAGACTGCGAAACCTACACAATTGTCTTGATCACGAGCATCCACGATGACCGAACTCGAGGAGGAGCCGCAGTTCACGTCGCTGTCGGCGAGAATAGCTGCGTTGAATCAGCAGGGTGTGGGAAAGAGCTTGAACGCACAACAACAACCAACCACTGGCAAAAGACCTCCTCCACCTCTCCCCGCGCCCAAGAATCGACCTCCGCTTCCATCTCGCGGCCAGACGACGAACAACCCCCCAATATCTACATATGGCTCTTCAGCGTTGCAGCAGACGGACAATCTTCCCCTTGGTGTCAATGACCTGCCGCTTCTTCCTCCTCCTCCCATCGACAGAGACCAACCTCAATCGAACAGTCCTGGCTTTTCTCCGACACCCCCTCTCCCGCAACGCAACAATGTGCCTCCTCCACTGCCAGGGCGGAAAGGCTCCCTGTCATCACAACTCACACTCACCCCTTCCCTTCCTCCCCGAAACACAAGCCATCAATTGGTACGACGGGGATCAGACGAGTCGATGATATCGCTCAACTCTACATTCTCGGGGCAGTCGGGAGAGTCCTCCGCCACAAGTTGGGGTTCCGTGGACACCGGGGTGCAGAGGAAACTCCCCCCTGCTCTGGGAGAGGCGATACTTCCACCTCTACCACCGACGCGGCGAGAACGGGAGGCAGCACAGGCTGCGAAGGCGCCTCTTCTTACAACCAAGTCAGCGCCAACGGTGCCTCTTCGAGCCCCGCCTGTGATAGACCGCGATTTAGTTCCCAAGATGCCTCCTAGACCGACTGGCCCACCGAAAATGCCGTCGAGACCTGTGAAAACTGCTGCGAACACTATAACCGAAGACGAAGTCCACCACCCACAGCCGCAGAGGAGAATACCACCACCAGCTGCCCAGAGGTCAATATTGTCAATGGGCTTCGGAAACAAAACGAGCAATGAGCCGGTAATCCCTACATCGAGACCAGCAGTCCCTACCTCCAGACCAGCACCAACACATGCCCGCCCTGTAGGATCAGCTGTCCAGGAACTGACGGCAAGGAATTTCGATACTGTGACGGCTGGGAAGTTTGCTCTCGTTGACTTCTACGCTCCATATTGCAAGTATTGCGTTGAGCTGGAACCAATATGGAAACAACTTGGCGAATCATTTGCATTTGCCTCTGATAGACTGGTCATTGCCAAGGTAGATGTTGACGCCCACAAGACATTTTTGAGCAGATACGATATCCAAGGTTACCCGACCATTATGTTCTTCGATGGAACAGACCCCACACCACAGCAGTATCAGTACTCACGGGATCTGGAGCCATTGACGGATTTCTTAGAAGAACAAACCGGCATCAGGGTTGCCGATGGTGCTCACTTGCCAAAACCAAGTGCTGTTCCACCTCCTATCAATTTTGCTTCAAAGCCATCCATATCACAAGTCAGGGCGACGATAAAAGCGAAAGCAGCTCCGGCAGCGCCACCGACTTCTGGATGTTTACTTTGCAGAGATTTCTCAGGACCCGACGGAGTAGCAGCTCAATATCCCAGACAATCACTTCCCAGAAGTCATGACCAGACGGGCTACCTCGCAGATGTACTCTGTGGCCCTTTCTCATCCGCCACCGACAAAGCCCGAGCAATCTTCACCTGGCTCCACCACAACATCGCCTACGACACCGTCGCCTTCTTCGGCAAGAAAGTCAAAAGCACCGAGCCTCAAGACACCATCAACTCAGGCCTGGCTGTATGTGCTGGTTACGCTGGTCTTTACTCCGCCATCGCTCTGAAAGCCGGCCTCGAATGCCGCGTTGTAGGCGGGCACGGCAAAGGCTACGGCCACACCGCCATGAAACCCGGCGAGAGCCCCCCGCCACGGGATCCCACTGGTCACGCTTGGAACGCAGTACGCATAGACGGTGGAGCATGGAAGCTCGTCGACTCTTGTTGGGGCGCCGGCAATGTCGGCGACGAAAAATACAACAAGCACTTCTCGCCCTGCGAATTCACGATGTCAAATGAGGATTTCGGCCTCAAGCACTTCCCCCAAGACAGCGGCAACTTCTTCCGAGCCGATGGACGCATCCCTACCTGGGAAGAATACATACTTGGTCCATCACGGGAGGAGCCTTTACAACTCTTCAGCAACCTGGACGACCACGGCCTATCCGCACGATCATTCTCCCCACCCCAAAAGAGGATTCGGGTTCACAGCAAGGAAATTATCCGCTTCCAGTTCTCCAAGATCTGCGAGCATTGGGACCACGAGAGGAACGGGCAAGGCAAACCGTACTGCTTCATCCTCAAGATCCACGGCGTGGACGGACGCAAGGAAGATTTTGTTGCGCTGGAGAAGAATGAATTTTGGTGGTGGGGCGATGTTAAGGCCAGAGATCTTGGGGCGCCAGGACAAGTTGTGTCACTGTACGCTGTGACGACTGTAAATGGACGGGATATGAGGGGCATGACCCGGAGGGAGTATTTGGGAATGAAGGGGAAGCCGGGAAGTATGGGGTTTGCTGGCGTGGCGGCTTGGGAATTGATTTAAGTCGAGGCGGATTGGATAGATTTCCCGCTGAGCGCCGAGGAGAGATGGGGATTGACGGGGAAGGAATGGTAGAGGAGAGTGGCGTTACTTGGTGGTGTTTGTGGCGTTTTGGCATAGGACATGAAATGACATAGGATACAGTACGACACAGTAGCTCGCTCGAGGGTTGATATATAGTTGGCTAAGATCGGCCGGCGGAACCTTTGCTTGCTATAATGATCAGATTATACATACCTCTCTGCTTTACTTTACCCCTTTTTCTTATGTTTGGTTTGTACGATGTTCGATGTTTGGATTTGGTGAGGTGTGGTGGGAAGTAGTGAAAGGTGGTGGAAGAGGAGCCTACAACACCCGAGCAACGAGTGCTGCTGGTGTAGGTCATTTGAAGAACTATTTGGTCTATTTAAAGTGTTGTCCCCCTTCTTTTTACATTCTATTCAGGCGCCGCATCCATCTCACCGCCAACATTGAACCTCCACTTCGCGTCTTCAAACCCCTCTCTCCGTCTTATCGACACCTTTAAGTCCCGCTCCGGCTTCCTGGCCCCAAACCCAAGCTTATGGGTCCTCGCCCCAATTATCTTTGCTCCCTGCATGTCGAAACCCAGCACAAACGCCGCCACGAACCCCAATGCTTCGGTAAACGCGAGGTGTCTGCCTGGACACAGATTCCTGCCACCGCCAAACGGGATGTAGCCGCGCTGCCGCGTTTTCTTATCGTCCAAGTCGAGGAACCGTCGAGCATTGAAGGACCCAGCGTCCGGGCCCCATATCGACGAGGCGGTGTTCAGCACCGACGAGGGGATCTGCATGACGGCACCTTTCTTCAAGAGGTACCCGTCGAGCCGCGTATCGGCGCTCACCCAGCGGACGGCGTTGCCGTGCTGCTTGAGCCGCTGGATCTCCTGGAACGTGGAGATCAGGAGCGGGCAGGAGCGCAGTTTGTCCGTCTCGAGCGGGTTGCCGAGGAAGCCGAGCTCGTGGCGGAGGGCGCGGAGGAGGTCGGCGTCGGCGTAGATGTAGGTCAGCATCCAGAAGACGGTGGGCACGACGTTCGTGATGGGTGCGAAACAGATGGCCATCTCGAAGATGCCGAGGGCGGTGTTGTCGAGATTGTAGGCTCTTGCGATTCGTGCTCGGCCCTGGATGAGCTCGTTGGCGTTTTTATCGAGGCCAGCGTCGTAGTATGCTTTGAACGCTTTCGAGACGCGTTTCTGGCCGCGGCAGGCTTTCCTTGCTACGATAGGTTGGAAGAAGCCGATCATCATAAGCCCAAGGTCATCTTCGAAGTCCCTAGAAAGTTAGAAGGGTGAGGATGGCGAAGGAGAAAAATGTTATAGATATACCAAATTTCATCAATGAGGCCAGGAACCGGATTGTCAGGGCCGTAAAAGGCTTCTCCCATAGCAATGGTGTATGCTTCGCGAAGGAGAGCATACAGGTTCGTCTCTTGAGGAACGAGATACCTCGCAAGGACGTTGAGGACCCGAACATTCGATTTGGCGAGATCAGGACCGATCGAAAGTGCGCCGTGCATTTTCGTGTGGATCTCGGTGAGGTACATCGTCTTTTCGAAAACATCGACGACATCAGGGGGAGCACCGAGGGCGTTCTTGACAAATGCAGTAGTGAAAGGATCAAACGTGAGGGTTTTCCATTCCCGCAAAGTAAGGGCAACATACTCGGGAGATTTCACCACGTATATCCGAGAATCGAAGATTTTGAGGGTGAAGATAGGGTGGGTAGTACGACTGTCCAGGTCAGGTTGTACACAGATACATAGATTGCTACTACTGACCTCAGGTTCTCAAAATATCCAATTTGGTACCTCACAAGGCCTAAGATGTGCCCAATAAATGGAATTCTCGAGAGGGCGATTGGAGGCTCGTCCGGATCGAGGGAAGCATCGGCCTTGCGCCAGAGAAAGAACAATACGCTGACGCTTCCTACCGCGATGGCGATGATGCCTGGGTTGAGAGCCATGATCCCCTGAGCACTCTCCTGGACCGAAGTAACCTCTGAAGCCACAGAGGTGTGATGAATGCCTCGAATATCCGCTGAGGCCGTGGGTGAGCCCCCTGAAGCCTAAGCGAGGTGTTGCGTTCAAGTCGAGGATCAACACATTATTGTCCGTGACCCAAAACCTGCAGATTTCGCTTTGCACAACCCAGGCGAATTGCTGACTCGTGCTTCAAGATGCATATTGAAGGGGAGTCTTGGTTATCTTATATCCCTTGCGGGTTAGCCTTCAAGTTACAGGGAAAGCAATTGGTCCACGCCTTGTCCTAGTGGTCGTCTTACATGCAGCTGACTGAAAACCTCCCACTAGTTCCGCTCGGTTGGTCGTACTTCGTAAACAAAACCACCACCCCCTTTCCTCCAGTCTTAGTATAGCAGGGGTGTCAATTATTCACGAACAATGCGCCAGCGGAAACTCGATACAACTAATCCTACTGATCCAATTTACGATACGCGTGAAGGAAAGTGGGTCTGTGATGCGGAGGTTTAGTTAGTAGCGTACCTCCCAAGCACCTTCTGATATGGCCAGAAAACCTTAAGGACCAAATTCTAGTGCATACAAAAGCCCCCAAGGACTATGAGAACGAAGCTCAATTTCACTAGAAGTGGACGGGAAATAACGCTATCCCTTCGTCCGGTGAGACATTGCTACAGTAGCGGCCGCGTATGAATACCTCTAACTCGGATTATGTTCTATCCGAGTTACGGATATTCATACGCGGCCGCTACTGTAGCAATGTCTCACCGGACGAAGGGATAGTATCTAGGACGAGGGCTGAATATAGTTGGCAAAGATAGGCCGGCGAGATTTTTTTCCTACCTATGATAATGGGACTCTACTTGTCTATACTACTTGCCTTGATTTCCCTGATTTCTTTCTATTTTAGTTAAATGCTGTTTGTATTTCGGTCGTAGATTTGAGATAATGGCTGGTAGAAAGTAGCAAAAGGCTTACAGCGAGTAATACTAGTCCTGTAATCCGCGGGAACTCCGTCTCCGATGGCATTAGCGTCCTTAATTCTACTGCTTCACTGAATGCTTTGTGTTCAAATTAGGTTGCGTTGAACTAGTGTCTGTCAGCTCTCAAGAGCTGGATTTCACGTGATCATGCCTCAAAATACCATTAACAGGCGTACTCTGCATCCCTGCGTTGATTGTCTCTACTGCCTAGGAAGCGTCAACTCCGAGCCTTACAATATAATTCAATGCTCTCCCTCCCACTTTCGGTGTGAACTGGGGGTTTCCCGCTAAAAGGGAGCTAGTTCGAGAAAAATGAAGGTGCGCGAGACATTCGACCGCCTCTGTCAGAGCTGCAAATCTCTTTTCAATGACGAGATCTCTGAGTGTATCCGGTCCGATGGTAGCACACCTTATACGGGGAAGGAGCTGCCAATGACTCTTGGTGTACTAATTCGATCTGCTGAAGAGGGTTGCCACTTATCGAATATATTGTACAGAATTTTCTGTTTATATGCAGGGAATCGTCTGCAGGCTCTCGGCCAACACACGAAGCTCACAGCAATAGCGATGGATGTACCAACTCCTTCTGGCCGCCGACTTTCGATTCATATTGACTGTGACACCCCGGGGGTTAACTACACCTCAGTAGCAACTATCTCGCGGGTGGTAAGTATACTCGGATTAAATTCCCTAGATCCAGAAGGATTACGTAGTATGACCGAGTAGTCAACGAGAAAGGTCGAAAATCTGCAAGTACGCCGAGTGGATCCTGCCTATGGTTTCAAAGTCAAGATTAAATAGTGACAGAAATAAAGACAACTACTCGGCTGATGACTGTTCCGAGAGAAGATCCTCACCACCGACCCACATACCCTAGGTATCAATCAAGAAGTCGCTGCCATTCACGCATAGTCATAGACTTGATGGCAATTCATCGGAATAATCAAACCCCTCGATTTCTAACACACTTTGTTTCTTCTTTTATTAAATGTTCTTTTTACCCCCAAGAAAGCCCATTCCATCCATTCTCAATCCTTTATTTTAAAGAGAGCTTTATATTAAGTATACTATATTACTATTAATACAATCCGATACTGGTTCATTAAACGCAATATAAGAGATTTTTATTTGGGGACAAGATAGGCCACGGCAAATTCCGGGTCGGGGGCTGCGTGTACTAATTCTAATAGGGCGGCCCGGTATCTGGTGCAACCTTTGTGCTTCGATCCTGCTTCGGCTTGCAGCATGCGGGCTAGGCAGCACATGACAACACATAAATACCTTAAACCTTCTTGTTGCACTGACAAATTTCTCTTCCCCCAGCAATTATTTGTGCCCGGTCTAGAAACCCAAAATGACATCAATCGGAAAGTTAACAGCTACGGTGTTGTCTGGATCGCAAGAGCTCGTGGCTACTCTCGGTTTACTGAATTTTGACTTCAGCCTCGTCAAGGTACTTATCCCCTCTTCTCTACGAAGGAAGGCCACAACTGAGGATCTCTAGCTGGAAGCGCCCTCTCAATTCCGAGGACTCGGCGCAGCCTTGACCCCGACGCGCCGTGAAATTGCGGAGGCTGGCAGCACGCACGTGACAGCGCGGAAACTAGGAGCTCTTTTCGAAGATATCATTCCCCACACGCCATATCTCATTGACGCATATGGGACCAGAGTATCTGAGATTGCGAGCTCTGCTACCGCCAATCCACGGGCTACTTTGAGCGATGGAATTTTTGCAGATTATACCGGAGCTGACGGAACGTCAATTTGGGCAGCCGCTACTTCGGGAAGTAGTGCTATATCTGTCCATCTGTTGGGATGTATGCTGTGAGCGCCTTCCGCTATAGAAACGGATATTAGCCATGCTGATCGATTTTCAGAGCCCGTATGTTCAGTGTTGGCGAAGCAATATCAATCTGGGTTGAAATTGTCGAAGCGAGGAAGAAGGAGATGGCACTCTTATCAACCGATGAACCAATCAAATTAGCTCATATGTTGGCAGCCCAAGTAGTGATCGAGCGTAACCAGCTGGCTGAGTGGGACAACAGTGCCAGAGCTTGGCTCAGGCGAGCTGATGAAGCCAAGAATAAGGAGCAAACTCGGCTAATGCTTATCTTGAATAATCTGAGCATTGCTGTGAATGCGAAGATTAATACTTATGCAAGTGTTATCTCGGCTTGGACAACTGCTTTGAATATGATGGAAGAGTTGCTCAGTGGAAAGCCACAAGGTATTCAAGATGGAAGCTTATTGTTAGCTTTGTCCTGCTGGCACCTATACCCAGATTTGATTGTAAGTCAGACAATCAAACTTATGCCTTGCATAATAGATATACTCACAGCTCTCCTTAGGTATTAGGTCATAAAACGGCCTTTCAAAATGACCAGCTAGTCCCTACAGAAGGCAAACTCACTTTAGGGCTTGAAAGATCTGCAAACTCTGACAAGGACCAGAGTGGCGTTTACTGGGTCATGTCATTAGCCCATATGAGGTATATAGTATTATAAACTTGGACTGTTAAGAGTAAACTAACGATTCATACAGATATTATGGGCCTCCAGTACACCTGCAAAGAAGTATTGCAACTACTTCGTCAAGGCTATCGGCAGATCAATTAATGCAGGTAGCCCTAGGCTCCATTCTACGTGGCTGGGGATTCAAAGTCAACAACGCCGTAGATGCAATCGATGTGATTATTGCTCTGGAGAAGAATCTGTTGACGGCATCCAAAAGATCATCGATTTTCATGGCCCCGGGAGAAAAGTTAGCCAAGAAACGACACCTTACTAATGCATGGGTTGAAAGACTTAAAACAGAGTCAAATTGGGTTCGATCACTTGGACAAGCGGCAAACTCCTTCACTTCTTCTATGACTGCCGGAAACGACATCTATCATGAACTTCACAGAAAACTCTTCGCGCTCGGCCATGGACGAGGTTCGGCGTTCGTCGAAGATCCTAAATCATTCCCACCTCCGGTTTTTGGTATCCCTGACTTCCAGAATTTTATCCCCCTTCTGGAGAGGGATGAGGATAGGGTTTCACTACTGCGAAAGTATGCTGTGAGGTTTTTCCCAGACGCAAAACCCTGGGAAGTCATTATACGCTATAGACCAGACTTAGGTCGAGAGTCCAAGAAAGTACCTGCCGAAGAAACAACCACAGTTACGAATGACCGTACCTCTCAGAACCAGGAGGTTGAGCAGAATCAGGGAGATGGCGTTGGGGCTGAGACGTCCGCGCCTGCAAATCAAAATTTGCCTAAATTATCTCTCAATGATTCAGAAGAGCTCGTGGAAATTGCAAAAGATAAAAAACATTATCTACAAACCTACGAGTATGCTACTGGTCTGCCTGATGCGGAGATCCCTCCCGCTGAAAATCTTCCGCGGATGCTGAGGTATAAGAGATGGATTGATTCAAGACTGGATCCTGGGCCTCTAGTCGAGACCACTACTTTCTCAGAGGTATTCACTGTGGAAGAGATCTTCAATAAGACGAAGGCAATGATAAAGCTCGAACCGCTGCCCTCGAATTTTGGATCCGAGGTTACTTCGGATTATATGATGACTTTTGAGGAGGGAAGCAACCCTTTCGAGGGCTTTACCTCGAAAATCGAATCTGGCGGAAACCCTTTGGTTTCGTCCGCTGCAGTGGTACCAACCTGCGAAACTCCGACACAGCTAGGAAATTTACCGAACCACACGGCAATAGTGCTCAAGCTTCTTAAAAGCCACGACACGGATATCGATACTATACAGGGCATTCGCTGGGGATCAAGTCATTCCTGGGAAAGTTTTGTAGATCCCATTAAAGCTGAAGATCAAAGCACTGAAAGATCTTCAAGATTACTCGTGGATTTAGGGACGTCCGAAAAGAAAAGCCAGCAAGCTCGAGCGACCAAGGATGAGAATTCGAAGCCGAACGATGAGAAAGCCCAACCAGCTATTCCTTCCACATCTTTCGAGTACTTTTTAGGGGATCCTCAAGTGGCAGCCTTATACGTCACCTCAGAGGTCCTTGCCTCGTACCAAATGGAAGCCCGAGCACCCTACTGGGCATCCAAGAAGATTCAGCGAAAGAAGAAAATTGATCTCGACGACGTGAAGACCGCATTATATAAAGGTGGAATAAGTGCACAGAGCCTCGACAGCTTCCTCCGCGACCAATCACCACAGCCCTTCTACCAATCTCTTCGTGCCTTGGCCCTGATCCAGGACGTCTATCAATCGCTCCCAAGCGCAACAATCAATACCGAAGTGGTACTACGACCACTTCACAATGCAAAATGGCTGAAAGACCACTTCGGTGTAGACAGGACTCTGTTCTCAAAGTCCCTTTCTCGACAACAGACATTCGCCTGCATCACCATGCTCGAGACTGGCACCCTTGACCTCCCCATCTCAATCTTCCAAAACGTCTTCGCCATCTCCTCCGGAGACTCGCTCTACGTAGCCGCTTCTCTACTCGGCGATCCGGGAGAAGCCATCCAACCCTCTGAAGTCCGGCATGTAATAGGCAACATCGGGCGTCCGGGAATTAACCTGATCGTTCCCCCCACTGAACCCCAAGTCCTGCAACTGCCAGCCGACAGCTGGCGTGTGATTAACAGAGCACCTTATGACGGTACCACTAGTAACTGCTTCTCAGATACTAGTTTGCACTTGCGATTCTCGGATTGGAGCATTGCTATCGATGTTGGGACTTCCAGTCAGGGAAGGCGAGATGTGGAAGCTTCGCTGGTGGAAGGGTTCATCCAAGTTAACGACAACGGACGCTGGATCGCGGATCTCGACATCCTTTCGGCATTCAAGCGCGGATGCAGCCAATTCGATCATGACTATTACTACAAACCTCGATGCGAGCATGAGAAATCACCAAATAAGGAGTATAATATGGGTGCGAGGGATCTGTGCGATATGTATCCGATGACGGCTATTGAGAGTTGGGAGGAGTTCTTGGAGCGGCCTGAGGGACCAGCCGTTGTGAGGGCGAGTAAAAATTGGTTGGCGAGAATCGCGACTGCGGCTTTGGGGGTGCAGAGACATGATAGGGTGCTTGTTGGGGAGGAGGTTTGTTGGGAGTGTTTTCTTGATCTGGCGAATGTTGGAGGTGCGGATATTGTTGATAAGATTTTGTTTATTAATTAGTTAATAGGTGCACATGAGCCCACGGTAGTGTTACGTATATCGTCAAGGACTTTTACGTACGTTTCTTGGCCCTATATCTCTGCATGTGAAGATCGTCGCCGGCACAGATAAGAGCCCGGCTTCGCCTGTGAAGGGATTCAGGACAACCCGCGACCTGATAGAACTGGAATCTCAACCCCTGAGAAGACTGACCGAATATTGCTGGCACTTGACTGTCAGGACCCAAGAGATAGAGTCTATTGAATCCTGGGTACGGTGGAGGATGACGAAGAATTGTCTCCGGATATTTATTGCAATATGAGTTCGAGGGCCGTTTCCTCGCGTGTAAAATTACGTCTTCAAACATCCTGGTGATCGACCGGCGTTTAAAGGAGTCGTAGACAACGGCATAAATTATCGGGAATACAGGGCATTTTGACCCTTAGCGCTCTACAGGGCGCGAATTTAGAGTTGAAGCTCGCTACAAGCCCCTATAAACCAGGTAGTGCTCCCCAAATCGACGTAAAGACGTGCTATATGATATTCGCAACTATAGCGCTCGGAGGCTAAATGAGTAATAATTATAGGCTTCCTTAGCGAAGACCGCCTTGTAGGTAAGTACGCGGAGAAGCCCTAAAAAGGTGTGATTGCCCTTATCGAAGGCGTATGTGCTGCTTTTCGGGGCACTTTCTCTCTCTCCCTCCGAGAAGAATGCGGTGACATTCGGCCGGTGTTAACGAATCAGAGGTAACCTATAAGCGCCCACACCCTCCAGTGAACTGGCGATGCATATGGAGGATCTTAGCGAGGTTGGGGGTTATTGATCTTCTCATTCATTCCTCAAGACTGTGAATCTGCATCACCAGTTCTGACCCTCTAACACAACACTCACGAGAACCATTACCTCTCGCGATTGGTACTTTGGAACACACTGAACATGCTACTCATAATCGCTACCAGATTGACCGCATTCGCAGCGACATTCCTCCTCTCAACCGCGGCAGGGCAGCAGAACCTGACTTTCGACCCAAACACTATCGATCTAACAATACGGTCGCAATGGTGCCAAGCAGAGTTCAGCACTTGCAGGACACTATGCTCGGGAACGACGAATGTGAACGATTGCCTCGCTACAACACTCGAGTTTCATTGTCTCTGCACAACCAATAACTCCGCACCCGGTCTGCAGTACTACACGCAGACGATGCCAACTTTTATATGTGAAGAGGAGTACCAGAAGTGCATTTCCGAGGCTACCAACAATGCGGCTGCTCAGGCAGCTTGTGCGGCGACCGAAAAGGCAGAATGTGGACATTTGGATCCAGCAAACTTCACAGCTGTTGCGGCTAGTCCGAGCGTGACAGCCTTCTCCTCACGATCAATTTCCCTCTCGAAAGCGACCTCCTCATCTACATCGACATCCCCTCCAAATTCCGCTACATCTTTACAGCCCCATCAAGGTCTGTCGACCGGTGCAAAAGCAGGGATTGGTGTTGGAGTTGCCTTCGGGGTTCTGGCTTTCATACTCGGTCTCTGGCTCGCGTTTTGGTATGGGCGACGTACGCGCTCCTCGGCCAACGACAAAAAGTCCAAGCCGGATAAGAAAGCGGAGCTCGAGGCTTCAGAGGCAAGAAAGTCTGAGTTAGCTGACACCGGGATTAGTGAGATGGGGGAACCACTGAGTTCAGAAGAGAAGAAGGAGCTAGAGAATCAAAGGAGGGCGGTGGAGCTAGAGGGTGGAAGTTGGGTTCAGTGAGAGGACGGAGTTAGAGGCTAGGAGGAGGGGAGATGTATTTGAATTGAGTTAATTGTATGTAGTAATCTTAATAACAGCTGTGGGTATTACTTGGTGGCGGTGGAAGGAGCTAAATCGGAAATGGTCTTAGCAATGCGTGGTTACCTTGTCAGGCCACAAAGTCTACTTAGCTAGTTTCTCTCTCTATTCTCAATCCACATCCTTACATCCTCTTTTGGTTCGAACATTTTCTGTGGCAGGTACCAATAATTGTACCATGACCCCACAGAACATTGGTGGCGTCATGGAACAAATATGCACCCCGGAATCTAGTCTGTCGTTGTTATGCCGGGGTGTGCTCAGGATGACCCGCTCGTATTCGTCCCTGCGAAAATCCCCGAGATCCTGCACAGCTAGACAGCCAATAGACAACCGGAAATAACAGATTCTAATTATAAGCTTAAATGGAAAATATGTCCGAATTAGGAGGAGCTAACGTTACTCAGAGCGTCAGCACGGCGGGTGATGTAAAATAATTTGGCGATTTGCTATATGAGGTCTCGGTGCAACAATGCAGAAGGCGAATTCCTCGTGGAAGTTACACGTAATCAAGAAGTGAAACTAGGCTCCTCAATTCAATTCTAACAACATTCTCCCTGGGTTGAGCAAGAAGCATTGTCAAGGAAAATCTTCTAGGTCGCGCTGGGGTTCCTATAGCAACACAATATGTCCTCAAATCGGGATTATTCGCCTCCTCCACCTTACAGCAAATCAGGACCCTCTAAGCCATAGCCTCCAGTCAACCTCCGTCATCTTCTGATGTAAAGCCCAGGATAACGAAAAGTGATGGAATTCACGTAGTCGTCAGGCGGTGGCACATCTTCAACGATTCCAGCACTTGACTCGAGCGCTGAGAAATGTACGTTGAAGTAGATGGTAGAAAATCAAAGACGTATTCGGTCGAGTTTAAGGCTGGTAATTCGACTGCAATGTACGTCCATCGAGGAGATAATCTTGGTCTTAATCGACCTGATCCGGATCTTCGAATCTTCGTCGCTGCAGATGGCGATTATGGATTGTTACCAAGGAAGGGAGCCAGTAGCTGAGCCCTACTACCGCTTAAGCTGATCACTACTATCAATTAGCGAGAATACCCATATATTTTCTATAGTAGGGATCAACTTTCCTTACCAAAACCCACACAGTACATACTAGCTTTAATAATATATAGACACCTGTCCTCGTTCACACCCTCCTTCCAACCCAGTGTGTCAAAGGATTATTCAAGTTATTCAAGTTATTCATAGATAAATCATGAATAACTTATATAAAATATGAGTAACGAATATCTTAAATAACTTGAGTAAAATAGAATAATTATTCATGAATAATATGAATAACATAAATAACTATGAATAACTACGTGAAAGTTATATAATTATAATAAATTAATATATAATTGAATTTTAAAAAATGAATTAAGGTACCTATTAAGTAGCCTTATATAAGCTAAGCTATTACTTATATAAGGGTACTTAAATACCAATTTTCTATAATAATAAACTAGAAATATTACTAAGGCTCGATTTACTTATTAAATATAACTACTACCTGATTAGGTAGCGACGTGACACTAGGTGCGGGCCTCCCCGGAACCTTACCTGATTAAGCTAGCCTAGTCACGTGTACTGATCACGTGCGTTATTCAAGTTATTTATAATTATTCATGAATAACTTGAATAATATATGAATAGAATAAGAGTAATAGGTTTTAAGCTTAAATAAAATAAGAGTAACGGCCGTTATTCTATTTTACTCTATTCATTTGACACACTGTTCCAACCTCGGCCTCCTCCCAACGGCCCGCCAGGCACCTGCTAGGCATACTCCTAGTATGTGCTTAACCTTTACTACTAAGAAGCATATAAGTAAGTTAGAATGCTTTACTATTGCTATTGCTCGGGTACATGCTCGGCATATAGAACACATAACTTAGCATATACTAACCCTAACCTATAGGGCCTTTGCGCTTTAACATATCATAATACGGGGGGCTCTCACCGCCCCCTAACCCCCCCGGACTAACGCTGACCCTAACCCCTGACCCTAAGTCCCCTTGCAAGCTCGGGACTAACCCGAACCTTCTCAGCCCCTTTAGCCCGTGTATATGCAGGGCACAAGGAGAGCATAAGGAGAGCATAAGGAGAGCATAAGGAGAGCATAAGGAGAGCATAAGGAGAGCATAAGGAGAGCATAAGGAGAGCATAAGGAGAGCGAGCATATGCTGAACTATATCACGGACAGCTCGAATAAGCGAGGATAGGTTAATCGATAGTAGTAATCAGCTAAATAAACGAGGATATACAGAATTTGATAGTAGTGATTAGCTTAAGCGATAGTAGGGATCAACTAAAACCCCGTACCCCGGACATGGAGTATTCGCAGATTTTACGGACATAATTCCGGTGTAATAAGATTCAAAGAATTATCCAGTAAATTTATAGAATAAATGATACTATCATGTTAGAGATATGAAGCCTTAAAGTAGATCTAGGGGTGAGGAGTGTCTGACTTGGTGGGTGTCCGAGATAATAGCAATGCCTATTATGCCACAAACCCGAGTCCAACGTGGACCTCCCTAGTTGGTCAAAGGCTTTTTCTTAGGCGTACCACATTTTCTCGTCTGTGCAACTGTGGCGGACTTGACCGACGCTACGTGGAGAAGATTGGCTTTGGATATGTATCAGGATTGGCTCGTTTCTGTGATAAGGCGGGCTCATGCGGGTCGCAGGATCTGCTGAGCTGCACAGCCTTGAGGCTGCGACATTTATCTTGCTGTTGAGCTGTCAGCCTGATTATTTTACCCTTCTTCCCATCTACCGTTGAATTCCCTTCTTCGTCATTCCGTGGATCAGCATACGGAGTGTTGTTGCTCTTTGCCTTACACTGCATAGCATACATTGAACGAACTGGCTGATGGATCCGATCACAGCTGTGAGCTTTGCTGCCAGCATTCTCACATTCATCGATTTCTCACATCAGGTCGTCTGTGGTACTTATGAGATAATCAAATCTGGAAGTACTACAGACAACGCTCATGTGAGCGTTGTGACCACGGATCTGGATGAAATTACCAAGGCGCTTAACCAGCGCCCATCTGGCTATTCGAAGCACGAGGAAGCTTTGAATACTCTTGCCACAGAATGTCAAGGCGTTTCGGGTGAGCTGCGGAAGCTTCTGGATCGTGTCAAGACAAAAGCTGGAAGTTCGAAATGGAAGAGCATAAAAGTCGCTCTGCATTCCATGTGGAAGAAAGGAGAGATTGCAGAGTTGGACAACAGAATTGGCAAATACAGGTCGGAAATCCTGCTTCGGTTGGTCCTGATTCTTGAGTAAGTAAACACATGACTGAAGTTGGGTTACAATGGAGTTTAACCAGAGATACAGCGAGCGACAGGTCTCTGTTCAGGTTGAGCTAAACAACTTTCAGTCCGTGTCACAAAAACAAGCCTCAGATGCCGTGAGGCAGCTGGCGAACCTCCGTGATGACGTTCTGGAAAAAATCGAAAGCCAAATTCAAGACAGCAATCAATCACTATCGCTTGAACTCAGCGATCAGTTGCGCCTCATCAAAGACATTCGCAACTCGGTCGATAGACTACTTGTACCATTAGTCGCGCCATCTCCTGACATGCGGGTATTGAAGCAGCTCTACTTCAATGCAATATATTCTCGAGAGGATGTGATGGAAAATGCAGGGAATGGCACGTTTGAATGGATCTTAAAAGACGGCTCGAGCGACAACGAGCAAGATACACAGTCAGACGAAAATGGCGATGAAACTGAAGATGAAGAATTGGCCTCGTTGGTGGACGATACTAAAAAAATACAATCGGAGTCACGGACTGCATTTCTTACATGGCTGCGAGAGGAGAATCATGTTTTCCACATCTCCGGGAAGGCGGGATCCGGTAAATCGACGTTGATGAAATTTCTTGTTGATCATCCTCAAACTCGCGTTGAACTGAAGAAGTGGGCAGAGGGGAAACAGCTTATCTTCGCCCATTTCTTCTTTTGGCGATCTGGAGCGGATGAGCTGCAGAGGTCATTGTCTGGGCTGTATCGCTCAATCCTCTTCGAGATCTTAAAGCAGTGTCCTGGACTGATTAGAGAAGTGTTTCCCGAAGCTCATGCAGCATTTTCAAAGACTGGGCTAGGAGGGTCCATTGATGAACTCTTCTTCCGGCCTGCGGACTTGGAGAACGGCATGAAGTTGTTAATATCCAAGTCGCCATTTCCGGGATATCGATTTTGCTTCTTCATCGATGGACTTGACGAGTACGGTGAAGATGGCGTAGATGGCTTAGACCACCAGAATCTTGCGAAAGATCTCGAAGAATGGGCTACAAAAGACGACATCAAGATCCTAGTCAGCTCGCGGCCGCACCGAGAGTTTCAAGAAGCATTTTCAGAAGATCTCCGCATTAGACTTCACAAGCTCACGAAACCCGACATTCTACGATTCGGGCGAACTATGTTCAGAGAACATAAATGCTTCCCCAAAGTCCAACATTTCTATGAGAAATTGGCTGCCGAAGTGGTCCAATTGTCTGATGGAGTCTTTCTTTGGGCCCGTCTCGCCATACGTTCTCTGATTATGGCTGCTTGGCGTATGGCTCCTGGGCGTAAGGATGCGGAAAATTACTTACAGAAACACCTGAAGAACTTACCCAGGCACAGTTTCAACGCTCTGTACGAGAATCTACTGGCCTCTATTAATCCTGGTGATCGACAAAAAGCATTTAAGATGCTTTTGCTTGTGGCCGAAATGGGATGGCCCACAGCTGTTTCTTTAACCTGGGTTGACCAATGGGACGATCCCGCATTTCCGACATCGTACGAAATACAACCGTACACTGATGATGAAATCAAAGAACGGCAAGCCACAGCAGAATCCGAAGTTGACGATTTCACCAAGGGTCTACTTGAAATAACGAATTCTCATTATCTCGATCCCGATGAGAAATATAATCCGTTCTTCGACAAGGGTGTCCAGTTTTTCCATCGGACACTTCGGGATTTTGTGAAACAGAGTAAACAACTGCGCGATTTTTCAACCGAATTTCCGCATTTCATGGGCGTCGAGGCAAGGGCTCGAGTTCTTTTGGCTGAACTTTGGTTTGCAAAATCGAAATATATTACTGATTCGGGATTTTGGCGAATTCAAAACCTTTTTGAAGGGTATCCCTGTGGACCGTCTCGAGATGCCCAATTAGACTCTCTTGAAAGAATTCTCTCTTATCACATCCAAGCAGGCTGCAGTGGCCTTCCTGGGGGCACAGCCGACTTCTTCACTTCAAATTGGGATCTCAGGCCTAGAAGTGGGACCTTCATGTCTTTCATTCATTATGTCACCTGGGCTTTGGAAGATATCGAATATATCCGTCGGAGAGTGTCCAAAAACCCCGATCTTCTTCAGGCCAAGGATGATCTGTCTCTTATTGTGTCTGCATCTCTAGCTTGGGGAGATGAAAGCACAATGCTAAAGATGTGTCTAGATCTTGGAGCGTCGCCGAATGAGCAAGTCAAGCTCAACAGCCCGGGGGACGAAACCACAGCCTCAGCTTGGATGATATTTTGCGCCCGTTTTGCATCTGCTATGATCTCTGAGGAAGCAGACGAGCACAAATATCGTTTGTGTGGCAAACTGGAACACTTTCTTGCTACTGGGGTGGTTGATTCAAATTGCGTGATCCTGATAGCTCGAGGGAGGACCCATGATGTTGAGCGTCTTCCGACTCACCGCATCTCTTTACAGCAGCTGGTGCAACAGCTGGAGCCAGCCAACGGCGAATCTTTACTCAAGATGATGAATGGTCCTCGAAAAGGGAGTCTGACTATCCTGAAAGACGCATGGAGATATTTGTTTTCTTCGAAGTCGGACAGCCCTTCTCCAGAGCCTGCATATCATCCGTTTGAAGTCGGTATGCAGCCGCCATTGCTGCCTCATTTTAAGGGCATAAATCTTTTGGACTCAAGCAAGCCTAAATTTTTCGTTCATTCTATCAAATGGGGGAATACGCAACTAATGGTACAATCGATGGAACCGAGGTATTATTAATAACAGGCTCATTAGTGAGTTCTGAGCATTACTAAAGTGCCTGTAATGGCAATACCATTCAGATCAGGGCTCTTTAGCCGCCAAAAAGGAGGTCTGTAATAGTCATAAGAGGGGAGGTCTACTGAAGTTACATGTCTAATAGTAACTAGCTCAAGTTAACTATTGCTATATAATATATTATAGCCTTAAAAAAGACACTACTTTTAGGAAATTAGGAATTATTATTTCTTTACTTTATAATCTCGAATACTTTACTTATGAGATCACTACTAGCTTAATTACTAGAATTTGCTTTATATATTTTCTTTTGAGCCTTAAACAGCTTTTAAATATATAATTAAAACTATTCTAATTATAAAATTTTAGGTTAAAGGAACGGGCCTTTAAAACAATGAGATTATTTGTAATTAAAGCCTTAAGAGTGGGCTTTGAGGGAAGAATACCTCTTACGCTTAACTCATTAGTATTATTATTAGCTTTTTTTTTTAAAAATACCTAGTCCTTATTATAGATAATAGGCCCGGATTTACTAGTTAATTATAATATAGTATTACGTGATCTTAATTATACGATTCTTTTGCATTCACATGCAAACCAGGATATAAGTTCTCTCGCTCGACTTGATTAGGAACATCGGATCTTCGTGACTGCAGATGGCGATTATGGATTGGCGCCGACGAGTGCAGAAGTCGACGATGGGTCCCTTCGCAATAATTCGTCCGGCTAAAGGAGTTGCGAAGGCTAGTTTCTCGCTCTGATAGATTAACAGGTTGAATACAGAGGAATACGAATTCATAGCAAGTTCGAGGATATACACCTCCTTACAAGATATCGCCAAAACCAGCAGCAAGCTCATACATGCTAGACAGAGGTAAGAAACGCATAAAAAAGAAAATAATTTCCCTAGGACCATGTAGATTCTTGTTTTACACTCGCATATCAAGCCTTATACATACGGCGGTCCAACAAATACACTCAACGGCAGACTACAAGCAACTCCAAAATGCGGCATATCCACCGCCTCCACGATCTTCAAGTCTGCCGCCACACTGCACAAAATATAGCTCTCCTCTCTGGTTAACCCCTTCTCCGCAACCAGCCAATTAATCAACCCCCTTAACGCCTTCCTGCTCGCCTCCCTCAAATCCGCGTCAATACCGAGTGCCGCATACTCCCCTTTCCCTCCCCCTCTTACCAAGTTCGCCGTATGTTTATGAGAAGTAACATAATGCGGACTCTCCACCCACCGCATACCCTTCTCAACCGTCAACCTGACGGTGACATGCATCGGCGTCTCGATCGCCGTGCCACAAACCTCGCCATCGCCCTGGGCGGCATGGCCATCACCACACGAAAACAGGGCGCCCCTCACCTTAACGGGAAGGAACAGCACCGAACCGACCGTGATATGTTTGCAGTCGATATTCCCACCCGTGTCATACGGCGGGATGGTGCTCCACTCCCCGGACTCCTCTCTCGCCAGCCCGACGACGCCGAGGAACGGGTTAATGGGGATATGGATCCCGGGTTTGAACACGGTATACCCGTCCTCTCTGTGCGTCTCCAGATCCCAGATGTGCAGCTTGGGCGTTGGGAACTCGTCGTGCAGGAGCCCGAAGCCGACAGCGCTGGGGAAGATGGCCGTCCAGCCGTAGCGCGCGGGTTTCAGGTCCACGAACTCGATCCTGAGGACGTCGCCTGGCTCGGCGGTGTCTACGTATATTGGCCCGTGGGCTGGGTCGGCGAGCGTGAAGTTGAAGCTGAGGAGGTCGGCGGTGGTGGAGGTGGCGCTGAATTGGTTGTGGCCGCCGTCAAGCAGGTCGAAGGTCAGTGTGCTGCCTGATGGGACGGTGGCGACGGGAGGGAGGGAGTTGTCCCATTTTAGGTGGCGGTCCGATTTGGAGATGTGGAAGGTGTGGGCCATTTTGGGGGGTTGGACGAAGCTCGGGTGTCACCAGAAGGGGTGGTGGGCTGTTTGTGCTATGGATCTGGATGGTTTCCTACTTCTTGTTCGTTTGTGATATGGGATGAGGAATGGAGAGGCATGGAGAGGCGTAGTTTGAGATGAACTGTCGTTCGTGTGAGATGACTGAGGAGAGCTAGAGGGACTACCTGATTGAGGATAGCTTCTCAGAAGTGGGGTAGATTCGCGGCACGCTAGTCTTCAAGTCAACGAGACAGTAGTAGATATTGAGGACGTAAATTTGTTGCACAGGTATTTCCCCCTAAAGGCAGAGCGTCGTCTATAATTTCGAGGCTGAAATAAGGTTCCTGATGGTTCTCAATTCTCAATAGGGGGTGTCACGTGGGAGCCTCCTGAATCGCCTCGGTTAGAGACCTCCAAAAGTCGAGCCGAAATTTTAGCGGAATCGCTCGGGGTAAATCCCAGAATCCAAAAGCGAAAATCCATGCATCGAGGCTTCACCGCTTCTTGGTCATTTGGGTCTTCGTGCATCCATCAATTAGAGCAGTCTCAACTGAAAGAGGGGTTCAAAGTCGGGAGCCCTGCCCGAGAACAGCCTCTTTAAGCGGCCCCCTCATCCGATCTGGCTTGGGACTTGTGCCTGAATTCGACCCACCGGCTATTCCGGCGCCAGTTAGTGTAATTTGAGTTTCGAATAGAATTTGAGGCTCAACAGCTACCAGGCCCTTCTCTTATCAAGATTTAAGTCTACTTTTCATGTTTGACATTATTGTACCTAGCAGGAGTCGCGAAATGTCCCGGGTCGCGTCACAGGGATAGAGCCTGGGCGCAATTCGCGCAGCCCCCACGGCGCCCGAAAGACCCCAGCAAGTTTGATCCCTGATGGTGATCCCTCAGTACGATCCTTCGATGCGTGTTCTCCGCTCCACCATCGTCGCTGTGAGTGGTTCGTTCCCAGCCTTCGCGCATCGTGAAGATGGGGCTGGACAGAAGAGGCAACTGCGAAGCAATTCCGCGCCTGTGCTGGCAATGGCCTGACTTCATCTGCCGTTGTCTTGTGAGAGTTTCTTGGGGAGGGGGGGTTATCTTTTGTTCTCTGGAGTTTTCCGCTCTTTGGAAAGTGTTGCAAGTTGCTGGGTTGAGGGCCCATAAGTCGAGTCGGATATGGATGGCTAGCTCCGGAACTCTGGGTCCTTTCAATGGGTTGAAAGCTCTAGCCTAACCGTGTCTCTGGAAATGCGCTTCCTGCACTTGATTCGACACATTCACAAGTGTCGGCGACTACGGGTTGGGGTAGGACGGTACCAGGAACGAACATTTGGAGATCTTCAACACCAACAACCACGATTCCCGATGGTGGCGGCCGTCAACTCTGCGCTCTGCGCTCCAATCATGAGGTCGCACTGTCGCAGTCACGCATGTCGCGGTGCTGCTCACTTCCACGATCGGAAGCACTGCGCCGCAACTGATAAGTATCACGGCGGCCATCACTACTGTGGTCCGCAAGGGCAGGGCAACACCGTCCACATTTGATAGCGACCAGCCTATCCCGCGAGCGTGGCGCAATCGTTATCTCTGCGACTGCGAGGCAGCCTGGCAGGCCCGGCCCTTCAACCTCACCCCCGTCTTCTGATACCGAGAGTTCCCGACCACTCGACTCTCCGTTCAGATGCAAAAAGTAGCCACCAGCGCAGCCCACACTTTCACGGGACCAGGAGCAGTAGGAGGGCTTGAGAGGGCTTCAGAGAGTTTGAGGGCTCGTCCAGTCGCCGCCCGACTCTCCGCAGCCAGGCTGCTGTACTGTGCAGGATTCCAGCAGCACGAAACAGGCGACAGGACGAGGCCCGGTACCGTACAGTATCACAAGCAGCGGGCGCGAAGAACCCTCGGCGATCGCTGATTTGCTGGGGCCCGCCTGGCAGGTCTAATCAAGGTTCACGCCTGCAGTCCAGCCCCATCACCGCCGTCCAATCTACTACTCCGTACTGTATCATTAGCAGCCCGAGCCTTGTGCTCTTTTTCTGTGCGCCCGAATCAATCTCCAATCCCCAATCCCCCCCACCGTCTCGCCACCTGCAAGTACTGTACCTCGTCGTAGCCGCAGCTGCTTCCTTCTTTCTTCTTCCTCTTCTTCTTCCTCTTTCATTCCTACAATCAATCCGCCTCGACGACATTGCTCCAGCACGACGTTCTATTTTACGCACCAGCGTTGCGTGCCGCACGGTTAGGACACCCTTGCTACAACCCTCTGTTTCTCGAGCTTCCAGAACGTCGCAAAGCCTGTGCGACCACGCGACAGTTGCGACTGAGGCTCGGAGATCGACTTGACTCGACTCGAGATCTGACATGCCACGGCCCATGCCCCGCATCCTTCGAAATTGCATTCTCCCGTCGTCTAGAAAATCGCGAAAGGAATGCGCCCCCGAATTGATCAGTCTCGAAAGATAGAAAAGCCACTGCGGACCCCGTCCACTCCTCGCTCGTCCCCTCGGTGGAGGTAGACGGGCGTGGCGGTCGGTCCAGTCCAGGTCAATCGCCATGTCGATTTACTCCGATCCCCCACCGGCGCGAACCTTCCACGCCGACAAAGCGACTCTGCTCGTGTGCTGGTGGTGCACCATCTTCGCGGCGGTGATAATACTGTTCCGGGTTTGTGGGAGGTACATCCGGTCAGAGAAGCTATTCAAGGAAGACTGGCTGGCGTTTGGGTGCATGATCCCACTTTTCTGTCGCATGGCATGCGTCCATATCATTTTGCTCTACGGGACGAACAATGCCATCACGACGGGGCTCACGGACGAGGAGATCTGGCACCGGTCGATTGGTAGCAGATTGGTTTTAGTTTCCCGCATTTTCTATGCCGCAACGCATGTTTGGTCCCAAACTTTCTTCTAGCTTCCACTAACAAAGTTTCCCAGACTATGGATGCTCAAACTCACCATCAGCGAATTCTTCAAACGATTGACGCTTAATATATGGACAAGATCACACGAGGTGATGCTGCAGGGCATCAGGTGGTTTCTGGCTGCTACATTCATTGCAGTAGTGATTGCGGATCTGGCTGAATGCCAGCCCTTCACTCACTACTGGCAAGTAGTCCCCGATCCGGGAGGAAAATGTCGACAAGGCTACGCCCAGCTCCTCACAATGGGGACCTGCAACGTGATAACCGACCTCCTCTTGGTCGTTTTCCCGATCCCAATCATCATCCGCTCCAAGATGGGAGCAAAAAGGAAGGTCCAACTCGTACTCCTCTTCGCCGGCTCCCTCCTCCCGGCCGGGACAACCCTGTACAGACTCCCAAATATAGTCGACCGTCACGGGAGTCAGCAATACCGCTCCCTCCTCGCCTCGATCGAGATCCTCTTTGCCACAGCCGTGGCCAACGCCTTGGTCCTCGGCTCCTTCGTGCGCGATCGGGGCGTGAAGAAACAGAGGTGGAAATTTGGGTCGATGAGCGATAGCATTGACCGCACGACCTCGCGAAGGGGCACCGCGACTCGGCACTGGGGAAGCGACGAAGATCTCGTGAGAGGTCTAGGACTGGGCGTGGATCCAGAGCTGAGGGAGTCGGAGCCTACTCCAAGACCGGCACCTATGGCGACTGCCGGAAATGTGCCAGTCAAGGCGCATAGGGTTACGGGGATGGGGATTGGCAAGGATTGGCAATTTCCAGGGGAAAGGAGCGATACGAGTGATGATCTCGATGTGATGAAGATCGAGACACACAGCCCTGGGGATGTATCATCGATCAACACCCCGAGGAAAGTCTCGTTCTTTGATGTGGGTGGGTTACTAGAGGAGGACCAGCCGAGGAGAGTCAGCTCCACGAGGTCGACGGATACGGATGGCGGGTCAAGCTTTGGTCCTCTGTACGGGAGCCAATACGGTGAGCAAGGTCTATCCCCAGCTCCGCCGAGAAGAGGGAGTTCGGCCCTGCTCCAAGATGTTGGAGGATTGCTGGGACCCAGGAGAGAGCGCATTCAACCCTCGCGAGGAATCGAGTTACAGACTATCCAGCAGGAACAGTCCGAGCCTTCCCCTTCGCACAATTTAATACGGCAGCAGACGACTCACTCGTTACAAGACGTCGGCGGTCTTCTACGATAACCCGAAAGAAAAATGATGGGAAAAGGTGAGGAATGACGATATATCTGTGTATAATTTACGCCATTGCTGTTTTGGATTTAGCAGTATGAGGCATGACTGGGCGAGGAGTTTGGAGTCGATCACCATGGCCATGGCCCATGGCCCACGGGTTTGGGACGGGATTTGGATATGATAATGTTGCGATATACCACAGCGATTTCATCGCTATCTGTGTTTATTTTACGACGAAGAGGGGAAGATAGATAAGGACTGAATGAAAAAGTCCTCTAAGCCACGTATTGTGCCTCGCAGCAGATCGCCGCACCTCAACGTGAAGCCCGGCTCTTGCTTTCTGCCTGACTAGTCGTCAGCACACCGTTTCCGTAGCCCATCCCCACTGCTAGCTAGCTTCTATTTGTTTTCCACACACACAAAGGAATTAGCGAGTCGCTGACATGCGATCATGCATGTCTTTTTGCCAGCACCAGCTTCATCCATTTTTGCACCACAACCCCTTTTCTTTTCTTTTCTTTTCTTTTCTTTTCTTTTCTTCTCGTTCCTGCATGATGTGATGCGGGCATATCGCATCGGGGCTTGCAGCTCAGCTCAGCTCAGCTCATGTAAGGTACCTACCTACCTACCTCAGCTCGAAGGGTTGTTGACTAAGCCCGTCCGCGTAAATCAACTGGATTTGCACACAAATTCTTTCCCTTTCAACACAATGAAAAGTGACTTCACAGTTGGGTAGGAATTGATTTAAATGTTATTTGCGGGAGGGCTGTGGATAGCTAGCTGCAAATGTGGCTCGCTCACGTGTCGTATGGTTGGAATGCTGTACAGCGCGAGTCACTCGATGATTTCTTTGCTAGCCGTTCTATCGATTTCGGTTTACCACTACATATGAGTTTCATCCTTGTGCACTGGATAATCGCGGCATTCTCGATATTATGATTGGACTTGTCGGGGTTTCACTTTAGGAAAATTTTGATATTTGAAAATTGATATAAAAAAAATTCAAGCGAGCGAGGCAGCTCTAACTAACTTTCCTTGTTCTCAATTTCGTAACATAAGGATAGGAGACATTGCCTCCTTCGTTTTTAGACAGGTTTTTGGACGACTTCTTTTCCCCGTGGAGCGCCTGTGCAATCGCGACTTTGCAAGTCCCTGTATTACGAAGTTTCTCACGACTCATAAAGCTATCCACTTGATATATTATTCTGCTAGCAAAGCGCAGAAAGCGAGCGAGCACCAGTCAAGAAGAATAAAAGGACTCGCAAGGAAATCGGTAGCTCTTTTTTTCACCCTTAATCCTACTATTTCTCCAAGTTAAGTATCTGTTCTCGCTCCCGCTCGTAATGCCTATAACCGAACCCCTCCCTCCTGAGGTCGCCGTTGAGATCTTCTGTCCCCTTACTCTCTTCAAGCGCCTTTTATTTAAAGGAGATTTGAGACTATAGCCAGGAAATTATTAAGATTCTATACCAAAAATTGCCATAAAACGCCTGTTTATAAATTACATAATTAATACGCGTCTAGCTTATAAATCTTTGTATGTTTGAATAGTCTTATATGTACCTTTTAATTTGAGCCTATTTTTGCTTTGGTTAAGGGTATAGTTGTAGAGAAGTCGTAGGGAGCAGATTGTTCTGCATATTGCTGTAGTGATAGCTTAGTCTCGAACTATTTTTTAGAGAAAAGTTCGATCAAAATATGCTATATAATATTAGGATAACGGATGGGAGGGCGAATGGGAGGGCAGATAGGCTAAGGTTCCTCTAGTGAGACGGGTAGGGATTAGAAATAGCCACTTTTGCCTTGTATTCACCCACGTGATGGGTTGCTCATATAATACATCAACGTACTTGATAACGCAACTTAGTGGAGGATATGCGGCTGACCGATGAGACGATATCCGCTGCGCATCCGCACAATACTCATTTTCGTAGGTCACCAGACTCTTTAACCCTCGCAGATGTCCCTCGGGATGCGTTAAAAGCCGGAGGAGCATATAATGGACTTATGGTTTCCGTAAGTGCAATGTGCCATTACGGAACCCAAGACGGTATTTGAGCATCACTTTGTTCGGTAGGCACAATAGCATCTTTACCTGCGCACCGATTTTGGCTATCCCCTCGTTCCTCACACCGCTGGACACTTGAAAGGAGGGCAAGAGGTTCAGAGAGGTCGGAAATAGCACGTCTGTCTCCCGGTAAACCTCTTCAACGGATTTCGTGTAATCAGGCACAATTTCTGGGTACCACGAGTAGTCCAAACACGTTGTCACGATAATCCTGACATTCAAACTGTCGAGTCAACACAAGCAGCTCCTGCAAAGAGAATCGCGGAGGTTTCTAGTATTACTGAGATAATGATAGGCGATACATGAGGTAGCGTTAACAACTCCAGTCGGGATAATTCCCCCGGATGTGCCATGTCCCTTTTGACGCATGGTGCGAATTTCGTATGAACACATGTTGATTTTATCGTAGTTCGTCCGTATGATTGCCGCGGCAAGGCCTATCCATTCCCATGAAATCTTGTAGTCGTTGAAAGAACCATTGCAGAGCGAGCAAGGGCCACTTCCTGAATAACCCAGACGCGGCGGAACCACCTACGGTTATAGAGTCGAGAAATTGCAAGCCATAGTGACTCTCTTGTAATTTGCTTACGGAGCTGTTTACAGCAGATGGAACGTGCAGATCTGAACAGCGGTTTGAAATTCAGCTGATCACCAATTTCAGCTCTGTCTCGCCAAGACTGGGCAATGCTGTAAATGCCCGAAAAAGCTCGAGATATATCGGCGGCGGACTTGTCTTTTCCAAGCTATTTCAATACTCTAAAAGCATTCTTGTAAATTGAACCCATCTTCGCCACCTGTTGGCTCCTCTCTCTTTGATCATCCTGATAATCTGATTTATGCAGAGTGTATCGATCTCGACGAGAGAAATCAGCAAGTCAGCACTCCCGGCAGATCCTCGGGCTCGCTAAGACCCTTCCGCCGCTTACCTGTCATGAATCCTGACTACTCCGTACGCAGCCATCACACAATCGGGATATACAGATTATATAAATAATATTATATATTTCTTCTTTTCTATAATAAAATAACGAATTGTTTTACAATTAATTCTTATATCTTTTAATTAATTAAGTAATATAATAATCAAAGCTATTCACACTACCCTTATTAAAATATATATATACTTTGACGCTTTTACACGAACTACATGACTATAGAAGCCTTTGCAAAAGCTTTCCTAGACTATAAACACTGTGATTCTTATTTTCTGCCAATAATCTCTTTAATTCTTCTAAAGATTCGCTGTTATATATAGCATAAATTAAAACGTCTTAAGTCATAAGCTTTCGAATGTGCGCGCCTTGAGCAATTGAAATTCACTAAGTTTTCCCTCAACCTGTTCCGAGTACTGAAACACTCAAATCTGCGTCTTCTTTGGCCTCTTGTTGTGGACCTAAAGAGTCGAGATGCCTGCCTAGGATTGTTGCAATTTCTTGGCGGTCGTTCTCGATAGCTAGAAACTCGGGTGTTTTACCATTGGCATCCACTGGATTTGGTTGGCAACCCATTTCAAGGAGCGCACTAACAATCTCAACAAATCCCAGTCGAGCAGCAATATGGAGGGCTGTCTCTTCATCGACCTTGGCTTTGAGATTTATATCTAAGCCTAACCTCGCTAAGAGACTGACCGAGCTTAGTCGATTGAATGTTGTAGCAAGATGTAAGGAAGAGTAACCCTCAACCCCTGTGGTAATAGCATCCATATCGGGAATGAGCTTATTATGACTGAGAAAGTTGAGTGCTGCATCATTTCCTATAGCAGCTGCCACATGAAGAGGCAGGAGACCCTGGATATCTCTAGAGCTAGGAAGTTTCGAGTGGAAAGTTAATGCTGCTGTGTCCGGAGCCCAGTCGACATTCGGTTTCGATTGGAAGGTTATTGATGCTGTGTTCAGAGTCCAGCAGACATTCTGTGACAGTAGCAAACTCCGGACGCCTTCGACCCGTGCTCGTACAGAAAAGTGTGCCAGTCCCCATCCATAGTCGTTGGTACAATCCGTAACTCCGTTCTCCCAGACTGTTTGAAAGAGATCAATGCTCCCCAATATACAAGCGCAAGTGAGTGTATTTCCATGGGAGTTGCCATCATGGTCCCTAATATCTTGGCTTAAGGATATGCCGTGTCTCTGAAAGAATTTTACAACAGGTACGGACCCAGCCAGAATTGCGTAATGTATCGCTCCCAGTCCATCGAAATCCGTTGCACTCAGGTCGGCAGTCGTCTTGACGAACTTCCGAACTATATCCCACCGATTTGCCTTGACAGCCACGATATACGGTGTTGCTCCCGTAATATCTCGTCCATCGATATTTGCCCCATGTCGTATTAGAAATGATATTAAGCCCCACGGAGCCCGTCTCGAGGCAATGTGCAATGCTGTTGATTTTGTATCTGTGGACGAGGTATTTATATCAGCGCCGAATCTGATCAAAGCCTCTACAATCGGGAGGTTTCCAGCATCAGCAGCTAAGTATAATGAGGACTTTGCCGAACTCCCTGAAATGGCAGCGGCATCGGCGCCTGCTGCGAGCAACAACCTCACTGCTGCGAGGTTGTTCTTGAGTATCGCTGTATGGAGTGCTGTCTCGCCAGCCTTGTTCAAAGTTTCAATGTCGACACCGCGCTCAAGTAATATCTTTAACATCTGCTGGTCTTCGAGGTCACAAGCTGCGAAGTGCAGGAGTGTGTACCCTCTGAGAGGATCAAGGGTAGACAAGGGGTTATCGGTACGAGATAAAAGTGCTCGAGCAATACCCTCTGTACAGCCCGAGGATGCAGCAATCTCTAGGGCGGTAAGTTGGTCATTGTCTCTGCTCCTAATATCAACGCTAACCTCCTCCTTTGCCAGTAGAAGCTCCACTGCGGTATTTTCGCTATTTTTAAGTGCAAAATTCAATGGCGGTATTCCAATACTCAGATGATCGTTCAGATGATCGCAAGCATTGTTGATAATAAAGCGAAGGACAATGTTCGGGGTGAAATCTTCCGACCGGATGAAAGATCGAGCTTTACGCCCTGACTTGGTACAGGTGCTGAACAGAAACTCAAAGGGCGTTAATCCAAATTTGTCCCTGGAATATAAAGAGGCACCTGAGGCAACTAGGAGTTTAACAATATCGAAGGAGGTGGATGTGATTCCTTCCCAAGTGAGGTAGTGGAGGGCCGTCCCTTCATTTTTGGAATCAACAAGAGCAACATCAGCTTTGTGCTTGATCAGGCACTCAATGCCTGGAACAAGGTGTCGCCGGTCGCTCAGCCCGTGGTCCGGCCGTCGGAAAACCAGTTTCTGAGAACAAATCATCAAAGGTGTCATGCCCCGGCTATCTCTGCAATTAATGTCGATTTTTTCATGTTCAGCGAGCAGCTGGAGTTTTTCCATATTCAGATTACCGGCAGCGAGTGTTAGTGGTGTAGACCCATCAGATGTCTGAGCATTCGGATCTTCCCCCGCTCGCAATAGAGTAGCAAGTTTAGAGCTGGAGGTGGGCCAGTGCGTTTTGACAGCCTCGTGAATGGCTTTTTTACCATCGGGCCGAGAAGAGTTATCAACGGCACCGATGCCCATTAAGAAGTTAAATGCATCTCCGCTTGAGCTTCCTGTTGCACTGAATAGCACCGACGATCCATCTGCACTGACATTGCTGGTTGTCAGGCCTCGCTGGTGGAGAAGGCGTACGGCAAGTGCTGTCTCTCGATTTGCGGCAAGGGTTATGAGAGACATGCCATCTTTCGATTGATGGTCAATTGGATTGATGGTATGATATTTCTGCACCAAAAGTTCCACATTTTCGTCACAGCCCCATGCTATAGCATACTGCAAGAGGCTAGGATTGATGATAGCCAGAAGTGATTGCGTAGTATCGGCAGCCACGAGCTCGAAAATTGCCTTTAAAAGACCGTCGTGTTTGGATTTTGCTGCTATATGGAGTGGACACTCGCCACTATTGTTCCGCATTGTCAGGTCCGCTCCGTATTCGACAAGTTTCTTGATGTTTTCGATGGTGATTCTGACATCGTTGCCCACGTGCGTAATCAAAAATCTGTGGACAGAGGAATTTCCATCGGCGTCCACCTCATTCGAGTTTAAGCCGTTACTCAGAAGCAAACATACCACATCTGCGTGGTTGTTATGTAAAGCAAGCAAAAGGCCCAAGGCCAGCGTTGACTCTGCACCCTCCGGGTCGAGTTTTCGCAGGGAGGACATTAGAGAGGACACACTTCTGCACATACCGTGCTCTGAAGCTTGGAGAAAGTCTTGCCTGGCCTCCTCTATATCAAATTGGGCCCCAAGTTGCTCTGATAGATCACTTTCTGCCTCTAGCGCGGATAATTGACGCAATATCCTTTGATACAATGGTCGAACAGCAGAAGAAACATTTTGGGATGCCGTGTCCGAAAATATAGCTTGAATTCCACGGGGAACAGTGGCGTTTGATACACAATCTAGGTGATTTGCAAGAACTCCGTCGACGAGCTCAAGGATAGGTTCATCTATCAATGCCCCTGCATCCAAAAGGTAGGAGATCAACCCAGGATTGTCACACTCAAGGATCAATGCCATCTTGAGAGGATGACCAGCAAAATCTGGATGCGTAATCTTATCAACCCTAGCTCCTGCGCGTAGGAGATAGTGAACAGTGGTGGCAGTGGACCGTGAAAAATCTTCGGCTTCTACGCCAGAATCGAAATTGTCCCCCATCTGATCGATCAAGTCATCTTCATCAAATCTCCAAAGAGTTTCTATCCCAAGAATAGCACAATCCAAGGGGGAGCCGAGCTCAGAGATGCGATTCACATCGCTCCCTTCCTTAAGAAGCCACGAACAAACCTCATGCCGAGAGAGAAGAGCCGTCCAGTGCAAGGTCGTCGTGTCTGAAAGATTTCTCTCCCAACCACCGCGGAGTGCATCAGATAGGAAAGCATAAGACCACCATAAAAACTGGTATGACTTGTGGGGGTCAAATAACTTGTGTGACAGATGAACCACCAGGGGGTCCTGGTGATATGAACGTAGATGTGTATACCACATAGAGGCAGCGTACGTCAAGAGAGGGTATTTGTCACACCATGGTGCGAAAGCAGCGTCCGCTGGTTTCTTAGGTTTCTCTTGTTGTCTGATCTCCCGGCCGATCAAACTTGAGCCTTGAGGTTTCCCTTTTTGCATTCGAGAGCTATTGTCATCACCGGATGTCCCATCGAGAGACTCGTTCGTGCCCACAGAGTCAGTTTCCTCATCGCTACTCTCATTATCTTCGTCGTCGTCATAGTCACCCTCGCTGCATTCTCCATATCCCTCATTCCCCTCCTCTAACTCCAGTTCGGAGTCATCAGACCATATGTCATCGAATATGTTCTCTGGAGGGGGGGATTTGCCCAATTCATCTAGGTTGAGATACGTGAGGCAAACTTGTCCGAGAAGTAGATCACTATCCTTAGTACAGATCTTGAATGGAGCCAACCTTGGGTCTTTGGTGGGTTCAATAGACAGCAGATATTCCTTGACTGTGAAATGTGCCAGTTCAATCCCATCACCTGTGGCTCGTCGACGAACAAGACTACTACACCATCGTAAAATCTCGTTTTCGGAGGTCATTGCATCGGGGTCGAAACAGGTATCCCCAGGCGTGATAGCCAGGGCTTCGAGTAGTGCACGACCACTCAATGGCCGGATTGCGCACGCAAGCCATTGCAGGGTTCTTGATACTAGATCATGTATTTCTGTGTGGCTTTCGAGAACGCGGCCCAAAATACGCTCGTAGGTCTCGGGTAGGCCACGGGGCAATTTGTCCAAGGCTTTTGCACGAGCCTTGTCTGTTGGTAACTCGCAAAGGTGGTCTATCTGACAAGCAACCCATCGAAACCTGAAACAGTAAGAATCTTGTAACAGAGCTATACTAGATCAATACTCACATCCCATCAGCTCCGTGAATTAAACGCTTCATTATTTGCTCTTTCAAGTCCGGATCTTTAATATTGAGCTGCCTTTTTCTCGTCCTTGTGTCAATTTCGGAGGCAACATATAGCTCCAAGTCGCTGCTTCTAGCTACTATGGAGACTTGTTCGTACTCTCCTAGGGATTGTTCAATGTCAGCTTCACGACGACTCGCGTAGAGTGCTCTAACTCTACGGTGATCTTGCTGAATTCGTTGGATGACATTGATGGCATCTAAACGGTTGCTTGTAATCTCATCTAGACCATCGATAAGCACCGTCGTCAGAGAGAATAGGTCTGTAATCTGGTGCAGAATTCGAAGCATCGATTCGGGGTTTGGTGACCGATAGCTACCTGAAGGCTGGAGATAGCTTTCGTGAAAGATAGTTAATAAGTCAAACGCGGCTTCTTTCTGCAATACGAGTTGCTTGATTAGGGAGCCAAGGATATTTGATAGTTGCTGGGTGGCGGCATCTTTGTAGTCACAGTAGAAGAATGCAAATCCTAATTCGATGTTACTAGGCAATTATTCCTAATATAACAAAACTCTTAAGCACTGACCTTCGTCTTCGCCGACAATTTTCCCGAGTTCTTGAATGATTGTAGACCTATATGCTATTAGCATTTAGAATATTAGTTTAGGATAATATTACCCACATCAAAATCGTTTTACCAGCACCAGCTAGACATTGTAACACAAGTCAGACGGTGGCTAGAGAACGCGTTTATTCTATACATACGAATGCCGTGGAGCCAGAGTTTTGAGTTTCTCTTGAGTTTCCACTCTTGGAATTCAATGCCATCTGTAAACCATACTCCCGTACCCGGTTGTCTAAGGGTGACAGCAGATTCTTGATTTCTCATTGGGTCGATATTCGCAGGAACCAACCATTCCAGGATTTCTTTCCGAGCGTCATCTAACCACTTCCTATTAGCAACCTGCTCGGCGAGAATTGATTGCCAGCCTCTACACTCACCCAATACTATAATATGCCTTTCCACTCGATCCTTCTCTAGTCCTCTCTTAATATCCGACAGAGTTGTTCCTAAGGCGTCTTGCCTCGCAAGGAGGATGATTAAGGCAGACCTACGAGCAAGTTAGTAACTGAATGCTCGGTTGCAATTCTGGATAGCTCTAAGCTTACATCTCATCTGCGTTCAACGCCAAGGCCAACTTTTCTCTATGCCCCTCAACTTCTGATGCCAAGGCTTTCGTCTCAGAGTGGGTTAACGGCCATCTTAGACGTTCCTTAGCCTGATCAAGAAGACCTTTTGTCTTCGATAGCTCGAACTTGTCCAACAAGTCGTTGATCTTCCGCAGAGTTCGGTAGCAAGATTCAACATGGTGAACCTGCGTTGTCGAGATGAATGGTGCGCTCTCCCCCTCTAATCCTTCCGCAATGTTTCGAAGGCTGTGAAGAATCCCTGACAGGGAATTAACTTCACTGATTAACTTGGCCACAGCCTTGTCTGAATCTCGGACAGCCCGAATATATTTGTACCCGTTGCGAATCACGATGTCAGCAATGGTCATCAATCCTGCAATACTGGCAGAGATCGACAATGGATCTGCCATGTCTAGTCGTAGCCCTGGGTATTTGGCTTTTGTAGCACACACCAGAGCACGGTTCTCAGACAGAAGATTACATCGCGAAATATGGATGACTTTGCCGATCAGGCTCGAGAAGCACAGCCGCAACGCCACGTGAGGAAGGCAGAAATATGGGCTGACCGTAGCCCAAAGGATACTAGTCGAAAATGGAGGGCGGAAGGGGCTGTGCAAGGCGAACTTTCACCTCCCGCACAGCCCATCGTAGCGAAGCGTAGAAAATTAAACTAGCGCAAAACGGAACCCTTTACAGTAGAAAACTGAGGTCCAAACCTCAAGTTTCCGGGGTATTTCGTTCGGTATCAATCGACTTATAAACACAGCGCATCAATCCAAATGTTCACATCTGCAGACTTGCGTCTGAACCGTCGTAATGCTGCGGCCACATTCTCCTGGATATAAAAGATGGAGTTTGATAGCGTAAGTTTCTGGAGTCGTCCATCACACATCGTGATTGGGTGGGTTGGTTCCTCCCTACCCCAACAGTAGGAAAGAGCAAAGTAATCATGCATTTTCGAAGTAGATGACGATGGACGGCCGTTGATTGCTGGCAAGGCACTCGGCAAGAGCATGCACTTCAAAGGCGCAGCCTGGTCGCCGCGCATTATTTTGAGAATGCGGATATCGTCATGGTATGCAAGATCTTGATAGATGTATGTGTTCCGCATCGTGGACAACTTTTTCATGAGTTGGGGAAATAGTACTTTGAAAGCCCTTGACCATGCCTTGTGTCGCCCCCTTGCGCTCGGGGCGCTACTGTTACATACAGAATCTTCGTCCGAGTTCGACATAGTACGATGATGTATACAATATCATCCAGAAGCAGCAGGAAAAGATCTATGGGATAGCCAAATGATGACTGGGAACCCGCTGGAAGATTGAGAAATTAGGCAACACTGTGGGGGTATTGTCGATTAATTTTCTCTCTTTTCTGTTTCCCATGTAGTTAGTAAGCTGGCCGCTCTTGCTCAGGCGCTAACCACCCTCGGCTCACCCTCGACTCACCCTCGTCTCAGTCTATTCACCTGAGCACCCTGAGCACCCTGAGCATCCTGAGCAAAATCTATCACATCGTCACGTGTTTTGACTTCTCGCCTTTAGCAATCACACTTAATACGATCTCTATTCTCTTATATCGTTTTTATCAAGTTTGGGCGATAATGCTCTAGGACACCTAAACAAAGTTCCTAGGGATCCCAAAGTAACGAGCCTAATCGCATAAGTCTGTGTTTTTAGCGACATTTTCAGGCCCTCGCGAAAACCAAGTCAATGACTTTACTTCGCAATTATATAATAACTATAAAGCATATTAGCTTTAAACTCGAGCGCTTAACATATAAGAACTTAAATCGAGTTTAGAGACCTTATTCAAAGTAATTCCGATATAAGTTAAAATTATTGAAGTTCTCTTTAGGGGACAATCGTTAGCGAAATGCCCTAAAAACACAGACTTATGCGATCAGGCTCGTAAACACTTTCCAAATACAGTTTGGTGCGGCTCACTAAAATGCAGACTTCTCTGACTAGGATCATAACTCGTGAGGTATTATACAGGGTTTTCATTGGGGGAAGAAACGAAGGTCTTGTACTGTACTATGTGGATGTGCTGGCAGCACAGCCTCGCTGCCTAATAACGCTCGCGCCCCAATACTTCTCTATCCTCTGAAAAATTCATCGTTCTTTACCTCTTTTTCTGCTCTATTGGCTCAACCTAACAAATAGGCTCTACAACGATACATTCATTTGGGAATCTTGAACACCGCCTGTGGATGACTCCTCTTTAATCGATGATGGAGCGCAAGCGAAAGCGAAGAGAACCAGAGTCAGCTGGCGATCTTGGCAGCAAACTTTGTGAGAAATGTAGGACTATTTTTGCGACTGTCGAGAATTTGCGAAAAGTGGTATGTGATGAGGGTTTTAAGCACTACAACAACATCGAGCTTTTAGAACAAGCCGAAAGCGGCTGTACGCTGTGCAGCTTGCTGTTCGATAAATTGCGACCTACAACGTTAGACAGACCACCCACATATATACGACTGAGCGCATTGTCCAAGAATGGAACAGCAATTCGATGTACCACTGAAACCCGATACCCTTACGCTACTTTGGATATGAGGTTTCTCAAGGCAACTTGGAGCGATAGGAGCTACTGCTTTGATATAATTGCGCTTAACGGTTCGCCTTATTGGTCTTTTACTGTTTATTCATAGATGTGTTATATGCTAATTCCAAATTTAGAAGATGTAAAGAAATACGGATTCCCTTCTTCCCCAATGGAGTACTACACGAACAGCGATATAATGATCAAAGAGATTAATCAAAGACTCAAAGTCTGCCAGGAACGCCATTATTGTTCTAATATATCTGTTCCTTATCTTCCGGCCCGAGTTATCGATATTGGCTCAGCGGATGGCAAGCGGCCCCCACATCTTTTCGTCCCTCCGAAAGGTATGAGAGGACACTACATTGCACTTAGCTACTGCTGGGGTGGAGATCAGAAGACGAAAACTACATCTAAACGGCTTTGTATGTACATGAAGAGAATGGACCTTGACTCTCTTCCAAGGACGGCTCGGCATGCTTTGAAAGTTACTCGGAAGCTTGGATTTCGCTACTTGTGGATAGATGCCTTTTGCATTATACAAGACAGTCCCCAAGATCAAGCCAAAGAAATCAATACTATGGATATGATCTATCAGAATGCGACGCTTACAATCGCTGCTAGTTGTGCCGGTGGTTCCGATGTTGGATTTCTTCAAAGGTTCTCGAGAAAGCACACCGCGAGCCTCCAATTCCAGCTACCAAATAAACTGTCGTCCCACGTTGCTATTGCGGAGAGAACTCCGAATTGGACGCGAGGGCCACTTGATCGGAGAGCATGGGCTTTTCAAGAATTCCACTTATCGACGAGACTTCTCTTCTACGGATCTCGCGGGGATGTGAGGTGGTATTGCCAGTCCGATAGGTTTTTACCGCTCATGGAGAAACGATCACCATTTTCTCTCGATTCAGCACAAAGAAGATCACAAAAAAAGTCGTATTACTTTAACCGCCCTATTTCGCTGGGAAGCAGCTTATCCATATCGTGGACTGCTTTGGTGGAGGATTTCAGTCAGCGAAACCTGACCTGTTCCGAAGACAGGTTGCCTGCACTTGCTGGAATTGTGAGATATCTAAAGGGCTTTCTCCAAGACGACTATCTTGCTGGTACGTGGAGAAAAAATCTGGTTGAACATCTCACGTGGAGTGTCCATTCCGGATTCGGAAGGCAGGACGGGCAGAAGCCGTGCTTAACAGCCCCAAGCTGGTCGTGGGCTTCAGTCAATAGAGCAGTGAGCTTTCATGGATTTCAACCGGGAGTTCAAGTCGAGGTTATCGCTTGCTCCATCGATCCCGTTGAAAGGGAAACACCCTTTGGGCAAGTGCGAGAAGGGAAGCTCACGATTCGGGCTGCTGTATTAAAGCCTTCCATACAGGATGACCCGCCATACTCGTGGGACGATGGAAGGTTGAACATATTTATTGATGACCCATCACAGTTCTTTCCATTTGATGAAATTAACTCGCAGGAGTTCGAGTTAGTTCGCCTAACCTTGAGCGATGTCGCCCGGAAATTACCATGTGGCGAAATCTTTTACGAGTTTTGTGGCATTGTAGTAATACGAGAGGAAGACAAAAGATATAGGAGGATAGGCAGCTTCGTTCATTGCAGTGTGGGTAAACTTTTTCAAAACTCAGAAGGCTTCTACGAAAGCAGAAATTGCCTTTCAGTAGAGTGGGAAATGAGGGAGATGGTAATCATATAGCGCTGCAAATTGCACAATCGTATGTTAATCTCAACCGTCAAGCTCCGACTAATCGTGAAGTGAGGGATTACCTTTCCAATAGAGGAGTTGGCTGATAACACCACCTTATATAACCGGAAACCGACTATAGAGACGTACAGCTCTAGAAAATACAATTCATAATAAATACTTCTTTAACGCTTTGGACTAATTGGAAATGCAGTGCAAGATTTGCATCCGTAGCACCCTAGGTATACGACCTACCCTGGTCTCGTTCCTTTTTGAAAAGCATTATTACCGATGTCTCTATATATCTCCAGCTTAAGGAAATAAATAGTGTCGGCACGTTTCATGACGTAAGGCTCTCTCTAAAACGACCCGCCTATCTCAAGGTTTTTTAGTAGCGGCGGCGTTAGGTTTTCTTCCTCCACCTCTACATCGTACGTCCCCCACTTGGTCCTTAGTTCTACTAGTAGCTGGTTTAATTCCTAGCCCAGGAAAGATTCCTAATTATTACCATAATAATCACAAAATTAGTGTTCGGTAAATTATGCGGCTGAATTAATATGCACTTTGATAAGATAGATACAAAACCAGCCCAGCACGAACCCTATAAGGAAGCAAAAACGGGATTCCCGTGCAAAGTCTGGTACGGAAACTTTAGCCGGGGCGCACAAGAGGCTAAACTGGGTTCTATATTATGGTGTGCAGGCCAACTTAGGGCGTCCTCAGGAAGGGCTCAGCTGGGCTCCGGATTGCTCAGGCTCTACTCAGGATGCTCAGGTTCGGGTGAGGCTCTGCTCTGGCTCTGCTCAGGTCTGCTCACCCTTAGCTCAGGTTAAAGCAGCAGTCGCTCACATCCGCAGACTAAAACGGAACTAGCGAATGGGAAAAATAATCCTGTGTCTAGGAGTTTTCAGCTGTGGCGTTTGCGAGACGGCAGACGCCCTAATAGTCGGACTTAACGTCGCGCTAAAGGGGCCCTTCCCTTTAGTCGGGGAAAGCGAAGTGTCCCGGGAAAGCGATGTGTCCCGCACCGATCGCGAAAATTATAAATTTATATGGAACACCCATAGTAAAAATCAATTAATTTGATCACCACCAGCCCAAATTACCCTTAAAATCAGCTGAATTCAATAGCGATGGCCCGCCTAAGTAACCTCCCTAAAAACACACTTCTCCGCGATATGCTAGAGAGGGATAAGCTTCGTGAAGCTATTTAGTTCCTTAAGGCTAACCCAGAAGAGACTCCTGCGACTGCGGCACGCGCGTGTTGCGTACGAAATGAAGATATAGTAAGGAAAGCGTGGTAGAGAGAGAGGAAGAAGATAGGGATAGTGAGAGTATAAAAGGGGGGGCAGAACAAGATTCTCTGTCCTGATCAACATACGGCATTAATTTAGTATACGGTATTACACGCGATTAATAGAGGGAAGGGAGCTACTAAGCAAATGATGTATAACTACGTAATATGGATATGAACGGAGGATAATAAGACGGCTCCCTCCTAGAAGTGGTTCTCCTAGTAGCTAAAGAGTACTCTAGAGCTCTATATAATTAAAATGAAGTCTATTATGAGCTATTAGGTCGATCTCTATACCGAACAAAACCTCCGCGACTAGTTTGAGACTCAATATCGACTGGCCCTTAAGTAGACTAGTATACGCTATAGCGATTAGATACATAATATAGACGAGAAGGGGGCACGAATCTATATACCCGCTAGTAAGGAAGTAATAGTCCTAATTGGAATTAAGGAGATGTATACGGGAATACCTAAAAATCGTATATCCCTTACGATAATCGAATCTATATCTATAGATAATAAAGCTATTCCACCGGTAGTAATCGTCCCTAGAGTTATAATTATGGTTTCCTGGTTTCACGAAAATATGACCGGTTATGAGGTTATTATAGTCTCTCCTACTAGATACATAAATGAGGGCATTTATATAGTATAGCTAGACTATTTTATCAAGTATAATAACTATAGCCTTAATTAGGAATAGTATATCCTATTAATTGACGGAGTAACCTGCTACTAAGCAGACGATTTTGTCCTAAAAGCTATGTATAATAAGATATAGATCATTTAATTCCCCTCCTACTAGACTCACCTACTTTAACTATACGATATAGGTGTTTTCAGGGAATAGAAACACTATTAATAAGTTAATATTATAAATACGATTCACTCCTATAAGCCGGAATATAACGTCTAGTGCTTCTTTTGTAATCTCCCTAGAATATGAGAGAAGATGTTTACGGTTCATACGATTAAACACGCCTTCTAGAATACTGGAATATGGCCTATGAGCTTTAAAGTAGTATAGAGGAAGCTTAAGGAATATAGTAAAAAGTAATAGAAGGATACTAGCTTAGAATTCCTAGAGTTTAGTTCTGGTTCTAATTCTAATACTAAATCTAATACAGAGCTTCCTCTTCTACCTGCTCTGATTCACGATTTAGAAGAGACTTACCGATTACCTACTCTCCCGAAACCTCCTTCCTCATATAACGAATACGTTCTACGGCTCGATAATCTCGATAATAAGATCCTAGAAGCTCTGAGCTCCTCTCCTCGCAAAGAGTATACGATTATAATTAAGGCTACTAAGAACTACCTTATACTTGGAAGTCTACACGAGATAGATATATAGATCGCTCGCATAGCACAAGTTAAATGGTATAAGGCTAAGGTTCACGCACGGCTTAGTTTCCAAAGGGGAGGGTGGTTAAATGCCTCTGATGCTCTAGAAAAGAAGAAGACGAAAGTGAGGCGTGTAGCTGAGGAGGAGCTAAAGAAGGCTAAATAATAGCTTGCAAAGGCCGAATTAGCTAAGAGGGAGGCTCTTAAAAGAGTAGGAATCGCTATACGAGCTATAGAGAGAGAGAGGAAGAGGATATTAAAGGATATAGAGGCATAAGTGAAGAAGTAGGCCCTTGGAATCGATACGATTATACCCCCTAAGCTCCAAATTCCGATTTGCGATCCTTAGAACGAACCTACGGAAAACGAGCTAGAAGCTATATGAATAAAGCACTAGTCCCTCTACGATAAGGTAGCTAAGGAGCAAGCTGAATTCGATTGTGTATAAGCCGAAGACCCCGTAATCTTTATAGATATACCTATTAATCCCGAGGTACTCGTATCTGAATAAGCTCACCGAACGAAGGGGAACCCTCTTAGTTAATTATATATACGGGCGGTATTAGAGGATTCTAAGGGATTAGATTAAGAGGTAGGAGGGTTAAGAGGGGGTATAAATAGAGGGGTAGGTGGGGAGGAGGTAGTTCTATGTTCTTTATTACCTAGATTAGTAATATTAACTAATTCTATAGCTCAGAATGCAGATTTCGTAGCATTAGAGTAATAGAATATTATATCTTCAATCACCTATAATTTAGGGGGTTATCTGATGTGTGGTGCCTAATTCTTGTCTACGGTCGCATAGTAATTTTGGTGTGGTGCGGGACACATCGCTTTCCCGGGACACTTCGCTTTCCCCGACTAAAGGGAAGGGCCCCTTTAGCGCGACGTTAAGTCCGACTATTACCAGGTTCATTCGGTGCTGCTTAGTCAAGATTCATCACAGGTCTGTGGGTGAGCGGTGGAAGAGTCTTAGCGGGCCCGAGGATCTGCCGGGGGTGGGTGACTTGCTGGGTCCTTTCGGATGGTTCGATACACTCTGCATCAACCAGGCGAACGACGACGAAAAAACCGCTCAGGTGTCAAGAATGCATGAGATATATAGTATGGCGGACTATGTTTGCGTCTGGCTTGGAGCTGGCAAGCCCGAAACAAGGGACACAATCCGATTTCTCATTACGATCCTCAATCTTGAAGACCTCGAAAGACTTATCGACAACGAACAAAGTCTTAAATCATCGATGTTGGTACTTCAACTGCTAAGGCATTCCTGGTTTAGGAGACGATGGGTCATTCAAGAGTTGGTTTTGGCGCAGAGGGCTATCGTCACCTGGGGTGAGGAGTGGATTGAATGGTCGGATTTTGCGGATGCTATCTCGTTATTTATATCCAAATACGAGGAAGTCCGGAAGAAGCTTCTAAACAGGCAATGATCATTCTCTTTATTAAGCCTAGACGATCCTTTCTTCGACTTTCCTGTAGACCCTCGAGATATCGTGGTGAATACCCCAGTTGATGTCACTAGCAATCGGGTGTTCAGATCATCAGGCGGTTCTATCATACGAGCAGTAAATCTAGAGGTCCTTGTTTCATCTTTATTCTTAGCATTCGAGGCGACGGACCCAAGAGATACGATATTTGCAGTTCTGTCTCTGGCAAGCGATGCAATGCCTTCAAATCAGCCAGTCTCCGATAATGCCCAGTCACGAACATCGAACCAGCTGCTCCAATTTCTCGTTACTGTCTGTCGGGCCTTCTTAAAATACTTGCTTGGATGGTCTCTACTTGCGTCAGCTCTGCTTGTGTCACGACCTTCTACTCAGTCATCTGCTTACGACGTTAGAGTTGATAAGCGAATATCCCCAAACTATAAGAAAAGCCTAACCGATGTTTACGCGGATTTCATGGAGTACTGCATAGAAAATTCGATGTCTCTAGACATTCTTTGTCGTCATTGGGCACCGGGGCCAAAAGCGTTTACCCCTCGTCAAAAGCTCGAGCTCGAAAAAGCCGGACAAAATACAGAGCCAGAGAGTCTTCCAACATGGATTCCCCGTATCGAAGGACATGCTTATTGGGGGCAATCAGGCATTGAATATGACGGAGGCAGGAGAATGGGCGAAAGTTTTGTAACAGATCTAGAAAGACAATTTCGACGACCCTACAATGCTTCCCAGTCGCTTCCTCCAGATATTAAATTTGGCAAACTCAGACCACCCAACCAAAAGACACAATGGAAAGGAAACTCGCAAAAAAGATACACCAACAAAATCTTATCTTGCGGGCGTTGTGGATCCAACGTCATCTCGATTGGGGAAATATGATGGCACATTACATGTAAGAGGTTTCAAACTGGGAATTATCGAGAAGCTTTCGGATCGTGTCCTGCACGGTGTTATATCCAGAGAAGGTCTGCGATATGAGGGCTGGCCAGAAGAGCCTGAAGGTGGTGACTTTCCCCTTCCAGTCGACTCTGGCGCACGCTCGTTGCTGACCGAGGCCCTTATGGTGACAATGCTCCGCGATCATTTTTGAGTTCCCAGGACTACGTATCTTGCGGATAGCATTGTGAAGATTCTTTCCGATCGTAATACCCCGGGTTTTTACATCGAATTTGAGTACACTAACAATCATGTGTGCAGGTGGGGTTTATGATATTTCTAGTCCGTTGCAATAGATGGATGGTCGCGAAGGTTTATTGGAATTTTGGTCTATATCCAACAAATGTTCACAGTAGTGGTGGGTGGGGCGGATAGATGAAGAGGGAATAGAGATTTCACAAGTCTCGATTAAGAGAGCAGCAGCATCACGGCTTATGTGTCCGTTATAAGCCGCCACATCTAGATTCCTCATCCGCCGCTGCCTCCTTCCTCTAGTAGTAGCTGCACCTCAGCCTCATGCACGCTCGAGGCTGCCTCGTGTAATGTAAATTTGCAAGATTTGCGTATCTTTTCCGAGAACCGCTACAAGCCGAAAGATTTTCTACCGCTCGAAATATATTCCTTCTCACGTTCTTTCTCACGATGAGGTGGGTTATCTAGCTCCATAACACAGGAGGCCTTTTGCCAGTCCTGCTGATATCGTTTCGATCGATCTTGAACATTTCTGAGCTCCTGTAAGGCCGTGGCTGTTAGATCGTCGAAGTGTCCCGGATGAATTTTGTATGCCTGGAGAGGATCTTTGTACCGTTGGATAGCGTTCGAGAAATCTCCCTCCTCCCAAAAGATCGTTGCTTGTAGATGCAAGGTTTCCAATGATTCTCGTTGGGAGGGCCATTGACTGTCATAAGCACCCCCCCCGTAAAGGATAATCATTTCTACCATGTGCCTTGCTAGGTCAAACCGTCTCTGCCGTTGGTAAAACCGGGCCCAAACACAAGCAGTCACAAAACCTTGCCACCAGTACGGTCCATCTGGATATCCCAGTAGACTCTCGTATTTAGGGTCTGCGGCAATAGAGGCGACGAGGCAGGCCTCAGAAGCAAGCATGAGGTTGGTGACAGTCTCGTTGCCATTCGTGGTAACATTTTACAAGAGTAAAGTGGATACTAAAGTGTATTACTACGAAGGACAATAGAGCAGTCTTGACAGTCTTGAACAGGTATATTCTATTGCCCACATTCAGTTCCGAATATTTTGGTCTGTGGTTCATTGCCGATTACTGTACGCTCGAGATCTCGTTCGCTCGTTCTCCGTTAGTGATACAAAGTGTGTAACGGCGAGATCAATGTAATAGTCGAAGGCTCAAAGTTCAGAGAATCTCATATATTGAAAATACTAAGCTAGAGAGCAAAGAAGGGAGGAATATCTTGACCTTTAGTAGTGCTTTGCTTATGCCTCTAACTTAATTCTTTATTTTAGACCTGTTTTCTAATTCCTGTTCCCAGCAGATTATGCAGTAATGCCAATCGTCACAGTTTTAGTGATGTTGACCCTTTAGCGCTCTCGCTTAGGAGCGCGGTTTTGGCGATTGTTCTGGCTCTACGAACTACTATAATAATAGCTTAGTTGCAAACCAGTTCTAAAAAAATGCTTCGATTAAAATATGCTATATAGCATTAGGATAACGGATTGGAGGGCGTATAGGAGGGCAGATGGGCCAAGGTTCCTTTAGTGAGACGGCCAGGGATTAGAAGTACGAAGGTAGCCAGTTTTGACTTGTATTCACGCACGTGATGGGTTGCTTATATAATACGTTAACATAACCTTACTTGACAGCGTAACTGAGTGGAGGATATGCGGCTGAGGTCTCAGGCCCGCATCAACTTCAATTCGGACATCTCCTCCTTCGCATAACACCTGACACCCCAGCAGCCTTTCGACGAGATCGTTGAGCCGTATGAAAACGAGATGAAAGCAGCAGATCTTATTGAGACATATTATCACCAATCTACCGGGGCACCAGTCTAGCGCAGCCTTGCCATGCCAGACCCGGTGATAACCCTGATCAGTGGAGTCACGGCCATTGTCACAAATGTCTGGAGGGTGAGCAAAGATCTCTATGATATCATAGAAGGGATTCGAAATGCACCGACCCATGTTCGAGTCATCATGGTCGACGTGGATGGATTGTACATCGTCCTGGGCGCTCTCCAGGGCCTACTTCCAAAAGTCGATGCAAGCCGCCTTCGTGCCGATCTGGTTCCTGTATTCGAAAGCTTGCAACTTAATCTTAACAATTGCTGCTCTATTCTCATTAAGCTTTCGAGGAAGTTTATTCGGTGTACAAATGCGGCTGGCCAGATAAGCATGAAGTAAATGGATGGCATTTCGATTGCAATTCACGGAGAAAGACGTCAAAAAATTTCGAGATCATCTCGCTGCCTATAAGATGACTGTCCAGTTAGCAGTCTCGACAGCAAATTTGTAAGTTGTCCTGATCTGCCGCATGCACAGTGTTTTGGTGCCAGAAAAGAGGAATCTGACACAACCTAGGCGCAAATTCCACCCAGAGCCTTGACACCAATGAAAGAATTGGAATAGAAATAAAGCAAATGCGCGCTCAAGTCAATGGAATAGCTTTCAATCAAGATCTGCTTGGCAGAAGTGACACAGGAGATCACGGATCTGTCACCACCGAAGACACAGATCGAGGATTCGCACTTCGCCGATTTTTGACGACTACGGAATCAGTATTTTCAGGTTCGCCTCCTGGTTCCCCTATCATGACTGGCAATAGAGAAGGTTCTGTTTCTCCACCGCTATTAAGGTTTGGAGCGGCTGCAGCTGCGCTAGCGCATAAGAGAGTCCCAACGGGTAGCATGAGCATAAGGGATGGTGATCCCGGCAGCGCTTCCAGCAATCCTTTCTCCTGGGAAACAGAATCTAGAACTGTGGAAAGGGCTCGACTGGGGGACATCAGGGCAACGAGTAGAGGGGCTCATCAAAATATCCTCCCAGAAGAGGATCTCGAGGCGTTACAACCTACACAGGGCCGTCGGAGACGGCGCAGACACCACCAAAAAAGTATTCCTGACCTTCACGAAGAGAAGGAAGATGTTTTGTCCTATGCATCACATCCCTCTATTGCGGAAAAGGTTGCTTTCCTTGATAACAAAGGCGACGATCGTGCCGAAAATGATTTGTACCAGTCTCGTCAACCCAAACCCTCAACTCGTTCCTCGAAAAGCTCTGGGGGGCGTCGAGAGCCAAGAAGTAACGCAAAACCAGCACAGACCAAGGTCACACTCCCGCCAATCCAAGAACGCACACTCGCCAGCAATCCAGCTTATGGATTAATTTTCAACGAAGAGCAAGTTGAACGAAGTCAAGGACCTTCTTCATGGATGGAGGAGCACCCCGTATGGGCTACCAAAGACAAAGTACCAGCTCCTGACCCTGAAGCTCGGAAGCAGACAAATGCTAAGGCATTGCCTGGATATGGTCGTGATCTCCAGTCACTGACGGACCACTTGGCTGTCCGAGATGCTGAACGGAAGGGCACGCGGGAGCACTCATACACAAAACGAATCCTCCTCTCTCCTGGAGAAAGTGACAAAGTACCCGAGGGAGACGGCGATGAAAAGAATACAGCGCGGCCACATCTACTAGAAGCCGAGAAGCCAGATCCTACGTCTCGAAGAGCTAGCCCAATTGAGGTAGACTTAATGCCTAGAAGAGTTGAAAACCCTTCCAACAAGCCCGAGATGGCTCCGACTTCATTGGAGAACTATAACCAGCCGAGAGACTCCCTTCATGAACAGCATCCTTCCAATACATCCAAAATACCTCTAACACTTCAAGTAGATAGTCGAGATTCACAGTGTGGGCTCCGATAGGATCGATAAGCGACCGATCGATAATCGCACTAATTTTTCGATTATCGATTATCGACCATCGATAATGATAATTATTGATCTAGGCGGTGAGGGGCCCGGCAGAATCTACCCCTCCTACTCTCTATTCTAATTAATTAATTAATTAATTAATCTTTATACTAGTCCTTTAAAGAAATTTTTTTTTGAGATATATTAAAAGAATATTAGTTTGAGTTATTGCTTTATTAATCTATTAGCTAGCTAATTGAACTAGAAAGTTAGATGTTCCTGTGTTATCATGTGATAGGGCTCGCTTAATAGCTAGGGCCCACTTTTATCGATGATAATTATTAATAAAAGTAGGCCCTAGCTATTAAGCGAGCCCTATCACATCGATAGTATTAGTAATAATTATGTTATCTACGTTATATAATAGACTATTAAATAGAAATATAATAGTATAGTGATAATAGTCTATATTTATACTAATCTTTATACTAATTAGTGTATCATTAAACTAGAAAGCGAGATATTTATATAATAGGGCTCGCTTAATAGCTAGGACCCACTTTTATCGATGATAATTACCTTAGCGGAGGAAGCTGAGGCGAGATTACAGTACAGGTACGGTTTAAGCGAGACTAGCGGTGTAGTGACGGTTGAAGCGAGGTTAATAGTATAGAGGAAATTTTACGGTATAGGACCAGTAAGCGAATAATAAGCGAGTAGCTTATAAGCGAGGTCACTTCAAATCTTAGTAATAAATATATCTAAATAGCATATATCCTTATATTCTATTTATAGATTAACTAGTGTCACGGGTCGGCAGTGATATACTTAATTAAATGGTTTCCCTAAATATAAGAAGAATAATCTAAGGAGAGAAACTGAGTCTAGGCTCTATACGATAATTTATGTTCTATATGGAGCCGTTAGTAGGACAACATAGGTGCCTAGGGCTCTTAGGTACCTAGTCTCTCCACAGGTCTTAACCCATTATATTACCCCCCCCTCCCCCTCCCTTTCCCTAGAGAGGGACTCGTACGCGTCTAGCGTAGTGACGTCTTAGAAGGCCGACTCAGGCTCCTAAGTAGGGTCTACGTACCTAGTCCATTTTACTAAAACCTAATATTAGTAACCTCGACCTCGTCATATAACTCTCTTTCCTAAGATCTTCTCTACTCCATATTCCTTACTTCTATTAATAAGCTCCGGCTCTAGCTAAGAGTTAGTCGTATACTAGGATAGTAGCGGGTCTATTACTACCGGATATAATAATTAGGAATAGAATATGTTACGGATTCCCGGCGGTATATTAAGCCTATAGCTATAAGAGCTAATTACCTTAATTACTTCGTACTTAGTATTCTTGGAGTTAAACTTCTTTAATAGCCGCTTTATATAAATATTCTCAAGGTTTAGCTAGACCTTATCCCCTACTTTAAAGCTAGGCGCTTATTGTCTTATCTAGTTAATTATATCCTCTTAAACCTATTATATTACCGCTATAGACGCTTAAGCCTACTTATAAGTATCCCTTAGCTTCTATATAATAGCTTCACCCCACTAGATTAGGCTAATCCTCTCTCGTATAGGGACTTCGATATCGTCTAACTCTACTAGGTATATATAGTAGCTATAAGTTAAGAAGAATAGGCTAATACTAGTACTAGTAGTATTATAGTTATTAATTACTAGCTTAGCTAAAGGTATTAGAGACACCTAATTCTCTTATATATAGTTAATATATATATATATATATAAATACTTTAATATTCTAGTTTATCTATTCTATAGACCTATCTATCTCTAGACTAAATACTATAGATAACCTTTATATAATCTTTAGGAGTTAGTAGACTTATACCTAAAGTACTTCAGTAAACTACGGTCTATAGTCCGAGATAATTGCTTTTAGAAGACTATAATATTAGTAAAAGACTTATATAAAGGTCTTAGCTACTACCTCTATAGTAAGACTCAAGTATAGTTCTAGGATAACGCCTTTACTAAGCCTATCTATAATTACTAATAGGTCTATATAACCCTAGCTTAATAGTAACCTAGTAATAAAGTCTATAGAGATCTTACTCTAGACTCTCTTAGGGATAGGTAAAGGTTTCAAGAACCCATAGTAATAGTTCCTCTAAGCCTACTTCTTCTAATAGCTATCATAGTTCTATATAAACCACCTAACCTCTCCGAGCATACCTAGCTAGAAGAACTATCTCATTATTAAGGTAGCTATTGCTTCTCGGCCTAGGTACCTAGCTATTATAGAGTCGTAAGTCTCTTAGATAAGCCCTATATAGAGCGGTTCTAACTCAGGGACCTAATAATATCCCTAAAATAAGAGTTACCCTTAGCTATCTAACTTATACTCTAAGATTAATACCTTAACCTAGAGCTCTAAGGGAAACACGTGCTTCCCTTCTTATATAGCTCTTACTATTACTCTATATAAAGCATCTATCCCTTCCACGTCTCTCTAGAGGCTCTAGAGGCCTCCCTGTATTACTACTACTACCGGTATAGCCTATACCCTTTATATAGCCTTTAGGGGAGTAAATATCTCTAGCTATAGTAACTAAATATACTAATACTTAAGCCTCTCGTCTAATAGGGACACCGGGAGGTCTTGCTCTCTTCGCGAGAATATATCCGCTCTCTTATTTATATAACCTAGTATATACTAGATTATGAAGTTATACTATAAAAGAATAAAGGACTAACGTATCTAGCGCTCTATAAGCTTCCGGACTATTATAAAGTATTCCAGGCTCTTATAATCTATATAGATCTAGAAGTCCTTTATACTTCTTAGCTCTATATCCTACTTATTAAGATACCGCATAATTACTAATATCTCCTTATTATAGATCTCGTAATTATATTTAGTAGGGGAGTTCTTCTTTAAGAAGTAGCTATATAGTTAGAGTACCCTATTATCTCTATACTATATAAGAGTGCCCCTAATATATTACCTAGATAAGTTAGTCTCAATAATTATTATATAATCGGTATTAAATAATACTAGTACTAGCGCTTCTATAAAGAGTCCTTTAAGCTATTTAAATACTTAATCTACCTTAGCTATTTATATAAATATAGTATCCTTCTTTACTAGGCTTATTATTAGCTATACGACATCTAAGAACCCTTGGATAAACTTCTAGTAGAAGTTTACGAAGCTAATAAAGCTCTATACTCCTTTTATAGACCTTGGGGCTTCCTAGCTAAGGATAGCCTTTACCTTCTCGGGATTTATCTATATACTTACCCCGCCTTAATTATAAACCCAAGGTACTTTATAGACTAGACCTCAAACTCGCACTTATTAATGTCTAACTATAGTCCTACTTCTTATAGCTAGCGTAGTACCTTCTATATATACTCCCTATACTTAGCTAGTATTCCCTTAGAGTATACTAAGATATTATTAATATATACTAAGCAGAACTTATTAAGGTAGTCTCTTAATATCTAGTTAATATACTTCTAGAAAGTACTTGGGGTATTAGCTAGCCTAAATAGTATTATAAGCCACTTATAGAGTTTATACCTCGTATAGAAAGCTATCTTCTACTCATCTCCTTCTATAATCCGGATCTTATAGAAAGCCGTAATTATATTAAGCTTCATAAACCACTTCGCTTTACTAATTATATAAAGCGTCTCGTGGATTAAGGGTAGCGGGTACTAGTCTTTCCTTGAGATCCGGTTTAGAGCCTAATAGTCTATATAAAACCGTAGACTACTACCTAGCTTCTATATAAAGAGAACTAGAGCCGCTACTAGAGAGTTACTTACTTAAATAAACTACTTATTAAGTAAGCCCATTAAGGTCTTCCGGAGTACTATAAGCTCATCTCGTGATATATTATATAGGGGACCCTAAGGTACTATAGGTTCTTTCCTATTAACCTTCTCTAGCTTAATAGTATAGTTAGTCCCAGGACTATAAAGCAGTAATAACTTCTTAGCTTCTAAATAGTTAAATATACTTAGGAACTTAGAGTAGTGCTCTAGGAGCTTCGTATAAGGGTTAGTTTCTTTCTGGACTATAAGTACCTTCTCGATATTAGCTATACTTATAGAAAATACTTCTACTTACTACCCCTTATACTTCCTTTTCGTGTTCTATATAAAGGCTATAGCTGAGACAGGTACTATATTTACTCGAAAAGGGCCCCTCTTATTTTAGTTCCAGATATAGGTCCTTTAGCTCCCTATTATTAATAATAAATGATCTATACTTAAGAGTACCTAGTTCTTCTATATTTAAGCTAAGCTAAGTATTAAATCATATAATATAAGCTTTAGAGCTATATAAAAGAATACCTTATTATCTATATAGCTATTAATATTAGTTTAAATAGTAATAACCTTATTAATCCTTCCTATAACTTATTCTCCTATTCTAATAAGCTTATAAGGAGTGATTTTAATATATTAGAGGTTATGTTTCTGGGTAAAACGAGAATTAATTACTCTATATAATAGGTATCCTGAATTAACTAAGGTTTCTATAAAGGCTTCCTTATTTATTAGAGTTAATATTAAAAAGGGTAGCTTATCTATTAAAGGCTTAAACGTTTTCTAATCCCGTACTATATCCTCCTTCTACTCCATATAGTGCTTTTTATATAGAGCTATTCTTTTCCCGAGTTATTACTCTTAGATAACTCCTTAATAACCCAAGTAGTTAATAAGGATACCTTCTGGGTTAACTCTTCTTCGTATAACTCCTTATAATCCTATATAATATACCCTACCTTTCTATACTTAAAGCAAGAGCGAGTTTCCTTCTTTAGCTTCTTCTTCTATTAAACTTAAGCCCTTTTCAGCTTCTCTTATTATACGGACGCCCCTTATATCGTCCTTATAGGTTCCCATTTCATGCTATTAGCCGCTTAGGTGCTATATCTTAGCAGGGAAGCTAGTCTCTACTCCCTCCTCTCTCTCATACATATTACTTCCAAGTTCTGGCTTACTATATGGAGCTATGAGTAGTAGTTAGCGTATAACGCTGGTATCGGGACTATAAGGAGGGTCCTTTAAATATCGACAGAAAGGCTACGTGATAGAAAGGCCTTCTTTATAGTATTATCCTAGGAGAGACCTCCCGCTTTAAGAAGTGTATATTTAAAGCACGCCAGGTATCTTATAAAGGAGCTCGTGCCTTACTAGAGGGTATTAAGCTTCCGTATAGCTTATCCCACTAACTCTGGGTTATCGTATATATTCCGGAGTTACTAGATAAGCCTATCCAGGGCATCTCCGTCTAAGGTAGACTTCTTCTTAACTAGAGCAGAGACCCACGGTATTACCTGACTAAGGGTAGCACTACTAAGTCTACTATAAATATACTAGAATCATATATCGCCCCGTTTATCGCCCATATTAACTAAAAGCTTCGCCTATACCTAAGCTAGCTATAGTTTAAATTCCGACCGCTTACCTTCATATACTAGAGGGTTAGGTAATCGCTTATATTACTAGTTTATTCGTAGTATACTAAGCAAGTCATTAGTAGTAAACTGGGCTCTATCTCTATAGTTCTAGTTCTTTGACTACTAACCGTCCGGGCTCTATACCGGCTCTCTATAGTCGTCGTCCATTCGCTAGTCTACCGGATTCTATACTAGTAAGGACGAGGCTATCTATTAAGCTACGCCACGCGTAAGCTCTCTTATATGAAGCTCGATAGCTTCAAGTCAGTTCACGAGATACTTAGCCCACGCTAGTATCTCTATTACTAGGGTTATCGATCCTAGGCTCGCGGGGGAGCTCATCGTGTATAGATAGGAGTCGTACGGTAAGGCTAAGTTAATAGCTCGTCTCAATAAGTGATAGGGAGAGATTATTCTAATGTCACGGGTTAGTAGTAATATACTTAATTAAATAGTTTCCCTAAATACAAGAAGAATAATCTAAGGAGAGAAACTGAGTCTGGGCTCTATGCGATAATTTATGTTCCGTACGGAGCCATTAGTAGGATAACGCAGGTGCCTAGGGCTCTTAGGTACCTAGTCTCTCTACAGGTCTCAACCCGTCACAACTAGTACAGGTAAGTATAATACTACGTAAGTTAAAAAAAAATTTCTTCTTTCTCTTTCTTTTCTTTTCTTCTTTCCTCTTACTTTATATATACTTACTACTTGAATTTAGTATCTCCACTTAAGTGACTCAAGTAGAGTTTTTTTTTTGCTTTTTTTAAGCGAATTTAAGCGATCAACCACTCGTCAACCGTTGATCAACCATTTACTCTCGCTAAACCGTTTAAGCGAGAATTACCGTGTGGTGAGCGTACAGAGAATGAGGACCGTTGAGCGTGCCTCACATCGCTTCGCTAAGGTATCGATATCGATCGCTTATCGATCGATAAGCCGATAACGATTGATAAGCGATAATCCCGATCGATAAATTATCGGAGCCCACACTGGTCGAGAAGATGCCCAAGAGGAGGCTACTGGCGAAGCTTGTACCAAAGAGCCCGTGATAACGGCACGCGGGAGCTTCAAGCTTGTCCTCAAATTCCAGCATTGACAACCCTGAGGTTTTGAAGAAAGTCGAAGAGGCCATTCGGACATTGATACTACCTGAGTGAGTTAATTGCGCTGAAGCGTGAGCAAGAAAAGCATCAACAGCGGAGGCAGCACGCACTCGCTATAGCAACGAAGCCAAGGTTCGACGATCAACTAAGGCGTTAGTACTTAGGACGGCGGGGGTCCTGAGCTATAAGGACTTTCAGGAAGCACGAGCGAAGCGTGCTGCAAAAGATGCTGCAAAAGAAGCCAAAGGAAATGGCAAATGTATTCGGAAGCGCAAAAGTGCCACGCCGGAGGCAGAGGAAGCCACCGCAGATAAGGCCAATCGGGGTCGGAAGCGCAAGAGCGTCGTACTAGAGGCGACAAACTCCGAGTTGCACCATGCCTTGAAGTGGAGCAAAAAGTGGCGGGTTTTTCGCCCGATGCGCAACCACCAAAATCGGCCATTCCTGCCTCTGCTTGACGAACACCTCTGTTGTGACGAACTCAGCTGCCTTAATGTCACGGCCATACCTGAACGACTCTTTCTAAACGTGTGAAGTCAAATCCTTTCACACTGTTCTGCGCTCTGCTTCGAACGACGAGCCTCTACAATCTCTAATGCTAACGGAAGCGACGTTCGAGGATGCCTTCGGCGAGTTGTCATTGGGCGACGAGATGTGCAGCCCCTACGACGACACTACTGAGGTAATCCTAGATATAAGAAACAGTCGGCAAGGCAATATTTCAAGTCACCACGTCCGCTACCACACCCGTGAACAGTCGTGCATAACATGCAACAAAGCCTTCAACACTACTAAAGATCTCAAACGGCACATAGACTCTGTTCACCCCAATGATTTTACAAAGAGATATTACTGTAAAGTGGATGGTTGCAAATATTCCGAGACAATGCCTGGTTCAGCAGGGTTTACGAGCAAAGATAGGTGGAAAAGGTGTTTAAGGAACAGGCACGGCTTAATGGTGTGACGTGAGGTAATTTTGAGCAAAAATGCTTCTTTGGAGGGATTCCTGTTTTGAGTCAGTTTTTCAAATCATAGTTTACGTCTATTTCTTGAGCTTGTTCAATCTCACTGCAATCAGGCGGCAGCCTCCCAAGCTATCTCCGCCTTGTCTGCAGATTCATACCCCGCTTCGTTACAACTCCAGTGGCACAAGGTAAAGTCAAGCAATCAATATGCCCTAGACGAGGCCTACTGGGCTGGATGTACCAGCATTGCTATTCCCCTCATGGGTCTTAGGAGATTGGGATGGGGGTATGACATCCCCCAACTTGCTCAGATTCAGCGAGCAGACAATAAAGGAGCTAGAGCCACGAGAAACTTCTTTTACGACAACACTAATCGCGGGCACAATCGACGGACACAGTTTCAGAAGGTGGTGTTCTTCATTGAAGATTAACCGAATCATCAGCCTGGGATGCCCCAGATTGTGACTATGTAATGCTTTGGTGCGAGTGTAAGTTTCAAGTAAATGATGTTAAAAGCTAATCAGTTTCAAGACGATAATTTTGACTTTTTCTCCTTCAAGCGACCAACCCCTATGACACCTCGCCCACTCATTTATTGCAGAGCTTCTACCTCGAGCACTTGAAGACATTTCAGCCATCAATAATATTCCTATGATAAACAGCACCCCAAAACAATCATCAAAACCCACGGCCTTTTGGGAAAGGATGCGATTTTGAAGTGCTTTCATGAAACGAAGTGAGCTGGCTTTCTTTCAAGCGAAGAGGGTGGCTCCCCTCGACTTTTGCAAGCTTCAATTGATAAAACTTAAAAGCATTTTTCTCACTCATACTGTATCTACATAGTTGGGTTGGATGCTTGTGCAACAATGTCAAGGTCGAGTTCGCTTTGCTTGTCGCAGTTGAGCCGAAAGGGAAGGCTGGACGTTTCAAATCCAGATGGCCACGCAGAATGACTGTTAGCAATTGGCCCCTTGAGTAACCACGGACGCTAACCTCAAATAACCCAATCACCTCAAGCAGCTCTAGGATCTCATCTGTAATCCTTCAGCTCGGTAAAAAGCTGACATTTGCTCAAGTCCAGTCGTGTTCGGGTTCGTAGGAATAGGGGTAAAATTACTAAGCGACTCGGGAATAATGAACACCTGGTCATAAATCCTCGTATCCACTACCGGGTGATGAAGCGGCTGGCTTAGTGACTTCGCCACAGCCTTTAATGACCCCACAGCATCCACGTTCAGTTAAACAAGGGCATTCAAGAGTAAGTTAACCCAGCCCGGCAAGGAGTAACGCCATAAATCACAGGAAGGACCTCCGAGGTTAGCTTCAACCCCAGGTTCCAAATGCAACCTCAATCTCAATCTCAAACCCCTCTACTTCTTTTTTTTCCTTCAAACGCAATCTATGTCTCAGCGCCTCCGCCACAGATCGCCCGCCTTTTTTCTTCAATGGCGGTTCCACGAACAGTCAAGCCGATCCTCACGGCAGGATTAATCTTCATCGTTTTCTCCGTTTTCTACCTCTCCTATGTGAATAACCTCCCCTACGCCGCACGCGCAGGCTTAATCGGCCACAAACACCCTCTCGCAGACACAGACGACCTAGGCCTCGTCTTCCCCTACGACCCCATCCCCCGAATAGACTTCGCATCCCTCTCCAAGTACCAACCGCACAACATCAAGGAGCCCTCAAAATTTGCCTTCTCGACCTTCTACTGCACGCGCCAACCCGACACCCGCGGGCCGTACTTCGAAGCTGCGCAGCAGATCATATGGCGTCTCCTATGGTCCCCATACCGCTCGAAATACCCTGTTATTATATTTGTGTGTCCGTTTATACCCGAGGAGAATAGGAAGATTTTTAGGGGGCAAGGCGCGATTGTTAAGGAGATTGAGCTGTTGGATGATATCATACCCGACGAAATCATCAGCACGAAACGCTGGATCGACGTCCTGTCCAAACTCAACATATGGAAAGAGGTAGAATGGAAGCGGATCGTGTTTCTCGATTCCGACGCCTTCCCAGTCAGGAATATCGATGATATATTTGAGGTTGCGCCGGTGCAGCACTGCAATCGGGAAACGCTAGGGCCGGAGGACAAGGCGGTCGTGGCGAGTGGTGGGAAGAGAGGAGAGGAATTCTGCGATTACGTTTACTCGGGGATCAGTCAATTCACGGCGGACAATATCAACGCCGGATTCCTAGTCTTGAAACCAAATTTGGATATGCATGCGAAGCTCATGCGGGCCGCGAGGATGACCGGCGACTATGATATCCGGTTCATGGAGCAGGGAGTTTTGAGTTCGAAGAATGCCTTCTCCCAAGAAGGCCCATTCCCAGTTCACAAGTTGCCGTCGGTGTGGAATACGCTGCCCGAGAACTTCATTGAGCATCGGGTCCCAGATCATGACGTTTCTAAGGGTCTTGAGTTGAAGGAGGGCCCGGTAAGGGTGTTGCATGCGAAGCTTTGGAATAAGGCTTGGGGAGAGTGGAACAATCTGACGGATTTGACGGATCTGTGGGATCGGGATTGGATGAATATGTGTCGATTTTATGATGGTGATCCAGGCTTCGTTGAGGCGAGGAAGACGGGAATATATAAGACGATGTGGGAAAAATTTATAGAGAGCAAGAAAGCTGAGAATGCTGAGGCGGCGACATAGGTTTTGTATACATACACGGCGTTGTAAATTAGGGGCAATGTTTCAATAGATTTCTAATGACACCTTAGCCACTCGGTATTTGTTTTACAGAATGCGGTCATGTATAATGGCGAAATTTGCGAATTCTCAAGGCTCTTTAATTTGACTATCATTCGCCCACCTCACGCCTCGAAGAATCAAGCCTCATTAAGCCGATTTGTCCGCCAATGGAGCTGGGCTCAACTTTCAAGTTTCTATGCTGATAAATACATTATGCTGAGTAATTTTGAGCACGATGCCCGCACTCAAATAAGGCTGTGATCAGAAGTCTGGGTAAGACAGGGGACCGGCTAATAAGCGCCTAGAATAGGGAGCAATCGCTAAAGCCATAGGGCTTTATAGGCTACTCTGGCGAACTTTACGCCGTGGATACTTCGCGCAAAAATAAGTGTGATTTAATTTTGAAATCACCCTGAGTTCTAACCGCGGCCTTCGTAGTATGAATTAATTCTTTCCCTCTTATGCGTCACTTTCGGTTAGTGAGCTTGCCTTTGCTGCTCAGGCGCCAATCGCCCTCGGCTCAGCCAGCTTATGGTACTTTGAAAAACGCCCCCAAAAAATTCAACACTCTAAAGGAGCAAAAAAAGATACGCAAAGTCGCAGCTCGCTGAAGCCCCCCCCTAGATGAACACGCTGGACTGCGCTGTGTTTCTCGGTTCGCTAAAATAGTAACAAAAAACACAAAAATAAAAATATAAGTGTTACTTCTGAGACAGCTTCTGATAGCGTCCGAGACGTGTATCTACTGCAGAAACGGTCCCAAAATGCAAAAAATAGACTCCCTAGGGGTCACGTGTCCTCGGTGAGACTCGAACTCACGACCTTTGGATGGCCAAGCTGTGATCAGCTCAATCATACTGTGTATGAGACCAACGCTCTAACCAACTGAGCCACGAAGACTTATGAAAAAAGTTTCTTATCTCATTACATATTAGTCAGAGTCATAGAGCTCCCTTTCCGCCAAGTGCTCAAGCTCTGATTGGTCAGCCTTTCCCCTTTTCCAAGCTTTAAAGTGGGGAGCACCCCATCAAAATTTCAAGACCCAAAAACTGCAAATATTTGAACACACTGTAATAGCATCATCACCATTGGCTTTAGCAACCACCCAATGAAGCTCAGGTCACCGAAAGCCTTCCTATTTACTATTATCATCGAAGACTCCCAAGTCAAGCGAGCTAATAGCAACAACAACCTTTCGCAATTCAGGCCCCTCGCATTCCATCTGACTGTTCTGGCTATTCTAGCAGAAGTCTTTCAGGCATGTATACTTCCGAGAATAAACCCTGCGGGGGTTTTCTATTTGCTAATCCCAGAGGTCCACTGAGGTTGTCATTATTGCTGTTATGGCACCGGAGAAAAAATGAACCCATCTCGCTATGCAAGTGCTTGGGCAAGCACGGAGCTCATCAGTGTTATTGGCGAGTATCTTGCCATGCCATACTGCTCCGAGTTTCCATTAGCTAAGATGACATCACTTCTACCCGATTAAAGCCAGTCTTGAAATCGGGGTGACCGAAGAAGCCACCTTGGCTTTGTGCTTGATTATTAATGCCTCGGGGCTTGTCGTAACATGAATGCGAGATCATGAATGGTCGTTTGTTCATCCGCACCGAGGAATTGTATCAGCATATCTTTCCCGTCGCCGAGTGGGAGTGGGATATAGTATTGAGAAACTGCCGCTAGTGTTTGGACTCGTGCCTCTATTCGTTTTGTCTTCCTTGCAAGTAATGAGTCGCTGCAGGGAGTCATTGTAGGTGAGTACTTACATCCGTCAAAATCCAAGATCCTTTGAAGAATACTTGTCAAGCTTTTCGTCGCCTCGGTGCTGGGCCGCTGGCTTCCATCTGTGCGTTTAGTTTAGTTGTGTGCTCCAATTGTCTTCTTATATCAGCCTTCATTCCATCTAGTCCTTGTCCAATGTCCTCGATACAACTTTGCATGGCAGATATTCAAGAGTCTATACCTTCGGCAAGGTATTGCGTCCTCCCAATTTCTTCTGTTCGTATCACTCGCGGCTCCATCCTCGTTACGGTGGCGTTGGCTGAAGTCAACGCCGACAGTTTTAAGTAATCAACTCGGCAACCTACAAGACGTCCTACTAAATTAAGACACCTTAAAACACTCTCCGGAGTTTGGGACAGCACGTCCGTTACACACTGCAAAACCCCGACGATTGACAGAGAGAGGAAAGTTGACAAAGAGGAAGAGGTTTGATTTTCTTTTCTATTATCGTGTTATGTTTCCGAGCCGGCTCACCGCCGATTTTCTGACCTGGCAAAAAGAAAAGGGCACACTTCCAGGAGTGGTACTTCCTCTACAAACAGCCTTTTCTACGTAAGTAGTGACACGCCCCGAGTCAATTTTATCTATCGAAAGTGCAAATTATCGTTTGATCCTCCCATATTCTCCAAGTAATATGCTTCGTGCTAGACATGCTAACATCTCATGATATCTAGTTACTTTGGCTTTTTATTTTTCGGTAGTGTCTCCTGCAGTGTTCGTTTGCTTGGTGAAGAGCTCTGATTAGATCCGTGGGGTGTCTCTGATGTTTTAGGGTCGGCTGAAAGGATGATTCTGAATTTCTGAGCCACGGTTATGACATGCATCGGTCTGCTACGCTTTGGGATTGCAACCTACAGGAAGTTTTCTGCTGCATTCATGTTACCATTCGTTAACTGAACTCACTGATGCTATTTCTGATTTTCTTCTTTTCTTGCCAGGTAGTTCAATTTTAATAACTTTCGATTTTGTCAAGAGAAGAGAGGAAATGGAACAGAAGCCTTCCTTGCTGCTCTCGAGGTGTGGGGTGGGTAGTTTCCAACACTCGACGAAAGGAAAGAATCCAACGAGAGAGTTTCGACCTCCTTTGCCAGATGTATGAAAGAACACGTAACGTATATTATCACCACCGTAATTTTGAAACAGAGCCAACATTTCCAAGCCACGAATTTCCCTAACTTTGCTCTCTCTCGTATCTTCCGCCTCAAGCCATCAAAACAACGAAAGCCCCTAACCCGAACACAAGACCGAGAAGCACGATATTTCCACTCGTCTCGATCAGCGAGTTTCCTGCCCCAGTAGAATTAGGCGTCGGGGACGTCGTGCCCGAAGAGCTAGTGGTTGGACTCCCAGCTCCTGCCGACGTCATACTCGAAGGAGAAGCAGTAGCTACACCCGATACAGTGGAGGCTGCTGCGCCAGCACTTGAGGCAGTGGATGGCGGGGCGGGGGTCGCGCTGGAGCTTGAGCCAGAGCTTCCTACTGGCAAAACGACGCCACCTGAAACCTTCCCAGATGATGACGAAGAAGGTGCATTTCCCGCCGCGGATTTATAAGCAGCCAGGGAGTCGCCTGTTGAAGGTGGGTTCACGACGCCGGCCATACCGCCTTGGCAGTGGGTGGGTGTTGCGCAGAAGAACCACATCGGATCGGTGGTTTTCACTGTGACTTGGAAGACGCTGGCCTGGCAAATCATGAAAATGTCAGCCACTTGATATCTGGTAGGAGTCGGGAGATGACCTACGCTGCTGATTTTTCCAGAGTCAAAACCCCCGCTAGACTGGACACATGGAGAACTGAAGTCGCCTTGCACGGCACTGTGGATGCTGCCCACGAAGTGGAATTCCAGTACATCGCCTACAGCCGCGGTCACGGTGTCGGGAGAGAAGGCCAATCCGCCCGTGCCGGCGGTGATGACGATGGTTTTTGCAACCACAGTGGCTGCTAGGCCTGCAAGAAAGCCGATTGATGCATACATTGTTGTTTTCGAGCTGATTGGCGTTCTCTGGAAGTAATTGGAATAATTTTCGATCAAAGACTTGAAGCCAGGAACGACAGTGATGCGAGGGTTTGAGAAAATTTTGAGGCTGGGAAAACTTCCCGATTATAAGCTATAGCTTGTAGCTCTCCATGTAAGCCTCACGCAGAGCTCAGCTGGACAGGGGAGCTTTCTCAGGGAAGGCACGAACGAAAAGAGTGCGGGACAGCCAAGTGTAACTGCTTTGGCCGGAATTCCGGAATATGCCTTTATTCTTCTTCACCATTGTACGTTTTGGTCTTGGCCCCGGCGCCTTGCCGTTGTGGCTGCCAGTTACGGGTCAGGTTTTGCGGGGTAGCTTGGATTTATTGGACAGCGGGGTGATGGTATTCCAAATTCAGGGAGCGGAATCGCTACTTGCCGTGGGAATGACAAATGAGAACACCATGATTTTGTTTTAGTAATCAAGAAAATGAGGCTTCAAGAGTGTGAACAAATCGGGGTGATAAACATTCTTGTTGTTTTAATGACGTATTGGAGCACAATGCTAGACTTCTGTCAGGGAAAGTAGATGGATGGTATGAAGACTTGCGAACAATCACAGTGTCGGGCTCCGAGCAAGTAACTCGCTTCTTCCGCCCCCAACACTTCAAAATACCAATATTTCTGCAAGAGTTATATCCGTTGCGACTCTAGGACTTTGAGTTGGATGCATTGATGCAACTATATATGTTCTATCTAACTCAAAACACCAAACGACTGCCGTGTCTTAAGGAAGTTTTCTGGCTCAAAAAAGCGAGGCAAGCCCCTGAGAGCCGGAGTCGGATTGGGACAAGTACCCAGAAAAAGAACAAGCGACTCGTCTCTCCCAGTAAGCCACTCCCCCAGGATGCTACTTCTAGTGGTCTACTGGAGTTTTCCCTCTTAAACAGCCTCCTCTCCTTACAAGTCTATCCGGACCTCTAGTCAGGCTATCCAGTTTCCACTTGTGCTTACGATTACCTCGACCTATGCGTCGTCATCCCACGATGCCCACCCCACCGCACAACGTCAGCCATCTCAGCTCTACCCCCTCACACTCAAATTACTTTCAAGCCTTCGCCCAACTTCTATAGATTGATGTTAGCTTTAACCATCGATCATCATCCGTCAGAAACCCAACAGTTTGAATCTGATTAGGTGGGCCTCAGCTTTTTGATGCACCGTAAAAAAAAAATGACTTGCCGATTGCAGTTCTTGCCGCTGTAAGTGCACCTTAATTCCTGAGCCTAGAACTAGCATCACCAAGCTGGTTGGTACCGGGCTGCCAGAAAGAACGGGATCTCGCCTTCTTTTCGTTGCATCGATCGCAGTGTGAGGATTTACGAGAGGGTGAGTGCGGGATGCTGAAATAATGCTGCTCAAATTAAGACGATTACTGATCGCTGAAATAACCAGCCTGAGAGATAATTTAACCTTGCAATTCACTTTGAGACGCAACACGAGAGTTATTCAAAGTGTAATTAATTAGGATCATAAAAAGATGAATAGATTCTTGTAATAGCTACGATTAGAGAGATAAACACAGTGGTATTTAGTAATATGTAATTAATCAAGCTCTATCTTCAAAGGAACGATCAGGAGAGGTGTATCTGTTAAATTACCGAAGCCTTATATGGAAGCTGATAATTGAAGCATTGTTACCAGAGAGAGGATGCAGATATTCATAGGTGAGGTCTCTATATCTCCTCTCTGTGCAAGTCTCTTCCAATTTTGACTATCTCGTTGATAAGCACCACCTGGTGATGCGAGGCAGATGGAAGGAAGAGTTGATATATAACACAGGAAATTGTTCAGGAATCCATGTGACGAGAACCTGTCTTACCGTGCTGCACACAGATTAAACCTAGAAGGAGGCTGATCCACAAAACACCCCTGTCATTCAATCCCAGGTGGCTGCGCCCCAAGCCACACCGCACACTGCGGTTGCAAAGGACAAGGCTGTGCAGCGCCGTAACTGTATATACACGAGACCCGCCCCGCCGACTAGTTTGATCATCAAGTCGCTCTAGTCTGACCCAATTCGGCTTCGTTTCCCATTATTTTCCATTTCAATGGATATCCCGGACGTACCTCCTCCCCTCCCCCTCCTGATGTATCTCTTCCCCTCCCCTCTCCTGGTCTTCCATTAGAATGGGGCAAACCAAATGATGTTAGCGGGTCGACCTTTATTGAGCGGGCTGTTCAACCTGGATCGAGCCTCCACGGGAGGGTTGAAGGTAAAAGGAGCCGCCTGGACGAGCAGCCAGAATTGCCACATCGAGGGAGTTTTACATCAACCATCGAACACGACAATGCCGAGGCAAGCAGAGATCCAGAAATAAGAACAACCTTGGATCCAATAGACGAGGGCTATGCGAGCTTGGCCCCCAAAGGCATTGTGTCGGATAGGTCAGTTTGCCAACTCCCACGCTCTGGGTTGATAAATCGACCTCTAGGCTCCAGTCGCAAAGCATCAAAGATTGCGCTGCTTTGCACTTCTGCAAGTGCTGATAGCCCCCCCCCTTTCAGAGTGATGAAGCACTCGCTTGTCAAGTTCAGACTTCAGAACCATGAATTGACTGTTGTGTTTAAACAGACCAAAATCCGAAGAAGTAACATCTTCTGGGCTTGGTATCCAGAATTCAGTTTACCCACGGTTCCGAACACATGCGCAAGCATATGATAAGTCGGTGTTGGAGAAGCTGGGTGCTGGGAGGGGTCCGGACTACGCTTCGCCGAGATCGTCTTATCTGCCCCTTCCACGTCCGGGAATTCTCAAGCCGCCTGATGGTCCATACCCAAAGGGTCCATTGAGTCGGTGGCCTAAGACAGACCCTGTGTCATTTCAAATCAACGACGACTTAACTGAGCTTCTTGATAATGTGGCTTGCCAGAAACGACGAGCCTCCTCTCCGCCGCCACCATCAGATATTTTCGACTCGCCGTGGCTCCCTCCAGAGAATGAGCCAAAATTTGAGCCTTCAGCTTTTGACCCTTTCGAACCCAGTCCTGCGGGTTCAATTGCCTTGAAAAATCATTACCAACCATCATTGGAGAGACAACCACTCGAGCCTTCCCAAGAAACGACGGACATTTCAAGGCATTCTAATTTGAATTACAGCCCTAGCACTTCAAATTTCTGTGGCAAACGTAAGATCCCGCGTTTCTACTACTTGTGCGAGTGCTGCCCAAAGCCCGAAAAGTTCGAAACTCAAGCAGAGCTCAAGTATGACCCTCCTATCAGATTTCCAAAGCCATGGCTAACAAATTATTCAAGCGCACATGAACAGGAAAAGCCGTACGAATGTGCTCACTGTAGAAACCGTTTTAAGAACGAAAATGAAGTGGAACCACATCTCAAAGCCATCCATCTTCGCTGGTATTCTTGGTCATGTTCAGCACTTTCTGGATACTCTGATGCATTTCAGTATTATCCTAAAAAGTCAAACGAGACAGACACATGTGGATATTGTGGCGAGGATTTTCCACGCTCTGGGTCCGGACTCGGAGTACCGATAGCAACAGAACAAGACTGGGAAGTGCGGATAAGACATCTACAAGAAATTCACCGGTTTGGAGAGTGCAATTACGCCAAGAAGTTCTGGAGAAGAAATCACTTTGGGCAGCATTTGAAGCATAGCCATTCTGCCACAAGTGGCAAATGGAGGAAACTGCTAGAAAATGCGTGCATGCGAGATGAGCACCCGCCCGACCTTCCCATGGCTTGGAGCAAAGGACGGTACTCAGACTCACCAAGATATATGAAACTTTCCAGCGCTCCACAGGAAACTGTTGATGATACAGACACCAAAACGTGCCTTTCAAAAGACAGCGGGTATTATAGCATGATATCAAGAGCTCAGAGACCGATTCCAGGTGATGGCCAAGGAATTGGCGACTCTGCGAAGTGGGAGACCGGCTCCGTCGCATCTGTTCAAAGTTGGGCCACCAGAGATACAACGTCCTCTGTCAATCCCGCTGCGGCCGGAGGAGCTGCAGATGAGCTGGCTGAAATCCTGGTTAAGGACGATTTGATTTCCGGGCTAATTGTGGACGGCTACAAGAACTTCGGATCGGAACGCTTTGAGCGGAATTTACGTCGTATCCTCAAGAAATTTGCATTGAGTCTCCGGAGGGAAGCACGAAACGAGCTGGAGAAAAGCGCAATACACCTTGTGCATAATTACAGGGCGTATATAATCATTCTCATCAGAAAGCGTCTCGAGCTTGCTGAAGATGGGCGTGCAACTTCTTTGGACGAGCTTCAAAAGCAGAAACAGTCAAAATTTGCGCTTGAGAGGTTTTTGGGACTTATTCCATCTGCAGAAGAAGACGGCGAAGAAGATCGTGTTGAAGAAAGCGAATGTGGAAGCGATATTGATAGCGATCTCAGCGATTCTGAGCAGCCAAACCTTCGGAATTTGGAAAAGGTCAAACTATACTTACTTTCTTCGACGGCGTTCTCTGAGCTTAAACAGCAACTCACTGATTTCGTGAGGCCATCCAATAAAGTGACGGTTCTAGGAGTTGACGAATCCCTACCCGTCGGATTGGACACTGGACACGATGAAGCCAAAGTGAGGGTGGAAAATTGTGTCACAGAAGAATACGGCATACCAGCCCCGAAGCCAGAAGAAGACTTCCCTCAATTTGGATCGTTATCAATTCGAGCGTCGGAATTCACATGGAATTCGGCATTTAAAATGCCTCTGAATGGGAGGTCAGGGGGTCTGCAAGAATACGACCTTAGCGCACTACTGGAACCAGGCTCACAAGAGACATCGAAGGAACAACATTCCTTAGAAGAAACAAATAAGATAGGCTGCCCCCAAGAATCAATTAAAAACCACGTGCAGCTACCGAGGCTCCATAAGGAAGAGGTTCATCTGGAAAGTTGGGAGCCCAAACATGGGTGGCTTGAGGAAGCTGTGCTGTCAATGAGACCATGGGTTGCTATGAGTCTACAATGCTCACCACGCCAATTACTCACACTTCGGAATTGGTGGGCAAGATCGAGGAGAAAGCCAGTTGCCAAAGATTGCTCACGGATTGAATGGACATGTGTGAGTACAGAACTTGACTAGCTAACTAAGGACAGTTCTGACTATTGATAGGCTTGTGGACATGATCTGTTTGCGGACTTCAACACCAAATCCCAGGACGCGCTGAACAAATATACCGCCATACTGAAGCACACACCGGACGGAAATTCACGAAGTAACACATCGCAACCTCCGACGACTATTCTGACGTCTCCACCAACAGCACACTTTCAACCACCAAATGTTTCCAATAGCCCGAGGCAGCATGCTCATGACCCAAGCAATCTGACGCCAGCCTCTACCTTGCAGACGCTTTCTATGACTACTAAAAACGGCCTAGATCTCTCGTTCTTGGAATTGTGCGTCAATACTGGACCGCATCTAAAAAGTTTAGCAGAGATCGACACTGCAAACATTTCGACGGACGGTACACTCTTCCAGGCGCTCAGAAAGCAGTACCTCCGTCTGCGGGGATTCCGTTCCAGGTTTTGGCTGTTGAAACCCTCAGCGATATCCTTTGTCCGCGTAAGTCAAAGCATTCCGCATCGAGGCGAGCGCTGATACAGCCATAGTTCTCACTTGAGAATCGGCACCGCGTAGGGATCCTCCAAAAGCCCTTAGCCCTGCCCCCAAAGAGCGAAGTCGACGCGAAGAACTGGATCTACGACCCGTGTCCTCTGGATGGAGATCCGCCTATCGCAGAAGATCTGTTTCTGCACTACCTTCAGTGCAGCGAGGGGCCCGGCACGCTGTTCTGGATGCTGCGGTTTCCTCGCAAGCTCGAAACGAGCCTTCTCAAATCGGCGGCTCTGGCGAGCTTTGGCTGGGGCATTCATATCGACGAAGGCCCGGATTTCGCGGCGTTGTTCAAGGCGAATTTTGTTGTCGTGCTCTTGAGTGGAATAGCGGCGGGGTTCTGGAGCTTATTCGAGCATGATTTTCAGGGAGCGTTTGGGTTCGCTTGCTGGATTATTGCTGTTTTGAATAGCCTTTTAATGGCGTATATGTTCAAGTGGAGGCAAGAGTAATTCGAAGGCGATCCATATCTAACTGGTTTCGTGCAGGCTTTTCGAGGAGCTGCGGTTGGGGGAGGAACTATGATGAACCAAGCGCTGATTCGGTGGCAAGGCCGTGTGGGTATTTGGGGAGCGTTAGTGAAACAAACAGATGGGGGTTCACAAGTGTTTTTGAAGCAGAAGTCGAGAATCCCAAAACCATTTTTTATATAAAGATCTACTGCAGCTTTTAAAGAATGTCCTTTGACCTTCACAAGTCCAATCCTGAATCAACATCCCTGTCAAAAGTCTAGTCGCAAATCACTCAAGCCAAACGAAAGATAAATCCAGTGCCACTTCGAAAGAATGTCCTCCCAGCTCCCGCCAAGCCTAAGACTCCTCGACAACATCACCTGCCCAACTCTCAGCTGGGAAGAGTTCAAGTCAGAAGAGTAGAGGCCAAGACAATTCCATGATCAAAATCCACTGTCGAACGAGAGGAAGTTGTATTCTTGGAAGTTTACTTTGCTCCAGGGAGGGAATCCAAGCAAGCTTGACAGTCTTCGAACTTCTTTATCAAATCAAATCTCTTAAAAGTCGTTCGAGAAATGAGGTGATTCCATTGGGAGTCGTAGAGCGTAGTAAACGGAAAGAGAGCGGTTTCTCTATCCATCTTGTGTGTGCTGATAAGATGAAGTCGTGCTGCTTCCTTCGTGAAACGGGAGGGCAAACCACCTTCACAAGCTGAGAGACCGCATTCGTAGTCATCATGAGCATCCTTGATATGTGACTCCTGTTCTCCGTCAAGAATTGATGCGCCGCAGTGATTCAGCGTGCACCTGACATTATCGTGCTCCTCTCTCATATGCTTGTCGAGCTTGTACTTCCTCGTGAACCCAATGGAGTTTGATTCGCAAGACTCAACAGGGCAAGGGATGCGCAAGGTTTCGTGGATTTCTCTGACATGGCGGTTGAGGTCGCATTTCTTGCCGAACGGCTGGAGGCGGGAGCATCCGGCAACCGAGCAACGGAGAGGAGCGACGTGGATGTTTTCGAGGTGCGTATTGAGGAGGTATTTCTCCTTGAAAAGGGTTGAGGAACAGTTGGGCCAGCTACATTTGGTTGGACCATTCCAGGACTCCAGCATTGGACTTTGATGGGTGTGGAAATGATGAAAACTGGCCTCGGCATCGTTTTGGAAAAGAGTGTGGTGGGCCACACAGCTTGGCCAGGGGCAACGAATCATTCGTCGTGGGTGGGCGCTAGCGAAGATCGCGACTGCGTCCCTAGACAGCCTGCGCCCGCTTAGCGTGGTTCTAAAAAAAAAACTCACTCAGATTGGTTGCCTTCCGAAGGCAACGCCTGCTCCATCATGCTGCTGTTTTGGAACTGCTGGTCGTCCATGCGCCGCTGAGAAGAGCCCAAGGCGGTCTGCGTGAGAGGGCCACAGTGAAGGTGATCTTGAGTCTCTGTCGGTGCGCTCGAACCGAGTTGGAAGGCCTTGGTCGGGGAAATGCTGGAATCAGGAGCCCAGACGTTGGATTCCTCTGGCAGATTGAATGTGGCTGCGGCCATGTTGACAGGCTGGTGCTGGTGCAGAGCTGGTTCCATTTCGGCCCATGCGGTAGTGTCGCCAGCGAGATTCTCATATGCCTGGAATGAAGAGTACGAGGGAGCTCCATTATTGTTGTCTGACATTGGAAAATCGTGCAGCGCCTCGTTGAATGGGGGGCTGCTCGTTGCCCAGGTTTGAGCCACGCTGGAGGGTCCAGTATCGTAGAATTCTCCACTGGCAGCGGCGAAATCGAAGAATTCGTCTCCCTGAGAGGCCTGGAGGGTGGATTCCCAGTCGAAAGACATCTTGAAATTTGGATACCGAGTAGTGGAACTTGTATTGAATGCGAGATTGGATGTCGTAGTCGCTGAGCTTTGGCGGTCCGTAGAGTTGTGAAGAAGGGTGAAGTTGCGAAAGAGTGTGAGGAAACGAGAAAGAAGGGGACCTCACGGATTTGATTTTTGCAGGATAGTAACCGAGGGCGCCGAAATTGACGAGACTCCTTCGAATAGGCAAGAGCCGAGGGCGCTGGAAAGGTGCGCCGGGTGTGACCTGGCTCTTGCAGCCGCGAGTGCAAAATTTGCGAGGGCGCAGGTTTGTGTCTTTGAAGGCAAGAAGCGAGGGCGCCGGTGAGGCATGTCAGGCGATTGGATTGGTGCCATCTGACTCTTGCAGCCTCAGGGAAGCAGCACCCCCACGAGAGCTTGACCAGGATGGTGCAGGTGACACTTTGAACTGGGGGCTTGAATTCCTGCTGTCCGATGTTTAAGAAGTAGGAAACATCACGATATCCGAACAATCATCAGAATAGGCATGGCAGGACCACTTGTCACGTGCGAACGTAATAAGGTAGATAGGTAGCTTACTCGCCTCGATCAAGCACTTTGCTTAACTGGAGTGAAGACCTTAAGAGCATAATTAGAAGTAAAGAAATGAGACGAGAACAGAAGGTGGAGCTAATCCAACGTGCTAGTGGAAGTTGAGGGCGAAACAGAGGGGCCTTAAAAGGATTTTTCATCGCAGAACGTAAATACAGGACGCAAAACGATTCATCCTAGAAAAGACCAAACCATATGAACGGCCAAATATCCAGGGGCGCTCAATGGCAACCATAGCTAGCCCATAAACTCCCTTCAAACCTCAATGCCAAGATCAATAGCTCAGAGATAGGCTTTAACTTGCTCCTCGCTCCACTCCCAGAACTCGGCTGCGATGCCCGTGCCACCTTCCTCCTCCGACTTGCCTGCAGCTTCAAGGTCCTTTCGAATTGGAGTTATTCGTCCCCATGGTATGATCCAAGCTCCATTATGATCGGGCGTAACGTCTGGCGACAAGCCCGCGAACAACTCTGTGTATGCACCATGGATGGGAGTATGTAAGAAGGTGTTGATCATTGTAATCTGCCAACCAGGTACATTGCGTTGGATGGAGGTCTTGAGGTTTCCGGGGTTGAGAGACTGTCGCTGTCAGCACTAGTCGTAGATTGTGGGGTGGAGTTAGACTACATACCACAGAGATCAACCCATCCCCAGCATACCTCTTCGCAAACTCCTTCGAATGAAAAACATTGCCCGCCTTGCTAACACCATACTTATGCCAAGCAGACTTGTCGACCTCGTAATTGAGATTGTTCATATCCACTCCATTCTTCGGGCTGATGCCCTCGGCGGCACTGCTGCTCGTCCAGACCACCCTGACCGTCCCTGGGGGCTCCGACTTCGCAGTCTTGATCAGAATTGGCGTCAATAGCTTCGTGAAGAGGAAGGGCGCGACGTTGTTCGTCCCCAATTGCAATTCATATCCCTGCTTCGTCTTGCTACCTTGTGGGGGCACCATCACGCCGGCATTGTTCCACAGCACGTTGAGCTTGTCTTCCTTGCTTAGGAACTCGTTGGCAGAGGCTTTGATGGTGGTCAGGTCATCGAGGTCGAGGTGGAGGTAGATGGCTTGGCCTTTCGAATTCGGGAAGGCGGTCTTTACGGATTCGATGGTGGCGGCCGTCTTCTCTGCTGAACGGGCTGCGAAGTAGACTTTTGCGTTGTGGGAGTAGAGTATCTGTGCCAACTCTTTGCCAACGCCGGAGGAGGAGCCGGTGACGATGAAGACCTGTTGGTAGCTATTATATGATACGTTGGAGCGGAGCTGGGAGAGGGGGAGACATACCTTACCAGTTTGGTCGGGGAGATTCTTCTCGGTGAATTTGGCTTCAGGAGGGAATACTTGACTGATTGTATTGCCCATTGTTCTGGTTTGGTGACCGATGCAGAACGCGAACAATGATCAAGGGGGAAAGAAGGTCTGGAGGGGATTGGGTAGCGTCATATCTAAGGGAATTGCTCAAGACCTCAGCGGCCAATGGTGTTTCTAACCACCACAAGCGATGTGAACGTCCGTGCGGAGCATCGGCGATAAAGATGGCATCTATGCAAGGAATCCGTCAATGACAACACCATCTCGACGGAGGTGGAGACGGAGCGATTTATAACCGCGGGGAATGTCACCGACCAGACACGGGGTTGATGGCGCATGTGGCGTGGTGGTGGGAATACTCCGTACTCGGAGTTCCCCTCGATGTTCCTGGCACGGGACAGTACATTGCAGATGTAGCGTGATATGGGCGGATATGTGCAGATATGTGCAGATATTCCTCGGAAGATATTGCACTCCGTCGCGGTTTTGTTGCACGCCTTCAAATAAGCATAAAGTTTAAGCTTTTGCAATTTGGGGGCCGCATGACAGCGCAACGCAGCGGAGCGCACATGGCATGAACGCGTTCAGCGGGGGGAAGTGCAACGTTCCGTCCATCGTTCCTTGCAGGCTGGCTGTGGCCGTGGCCGTGGTGGCGGCGGCGGTGCGTGGTGGCGGCGGCACCGGACTCCATTTGTCCGCGCCCAGTTTGGACGATGGGGCGGAGGGGATATTGGATATTCCAAAACCCCAGAGTAGACAATCAGAGCGAATGGGCTTTGAATGGACCATAAACCGAGGGAGCCTTCTTAACCGGAAGTGTCTGTATCGTCCCAAGTTAATTTAACAGTCAGCTTGGCTCAGGACATTCAAAATCCAGTGCCGCTTTTTTTGCCTGATGCGAGCCAGATTTGCCCGCGCAGGCGAAGATTGGCGAGCGTGGGGACAACCACATAGAGTGCTGACGCGTGGAAACTTACAGTACCTCAAACACGCGACGTCCTTGGAGGTACCACCAGCCTGGCTCGTGGATTGTACCGCACTCACTCACGCGGGAAATCAACAACACAGCTCGACGATGACCTCCTAGGGCGCCAACACTGCGTGCGAAACAGATCAAGATGGACGCGCCCGAGGACGAGCAGGATGTGAAGCTGCAGAGAAAGGCTGCGGACCTCATCGCAGATCTTTCGAAGTCATTGGGACCGTTCCTGTGGAAAGCAACCAAGTCGGGCAGATCGGCCAACAGACGACGAGTGCGCATACGGGATACCGACAGGCTGGTCAACTTGGTTTGAATCCCCTCCTCAAGTGGTGCATCTGCTAACAATCGGTACCAGCTCGAGCCATTCCAAGAAGATCCTCAACTTCTCGACCCCCACCTCGACAAATTCGTCCCTGCCCTCGCAGATGCCCTCCTCGCATACCTTCGATCCCCACCCTCGAAACTTCCAGAGACAAATACCCAGCTGCTGATACCACTCTCAAGAGCAATATGCAGGCTTCTGTACACGTTCTGCAAGGTCAGAGGAGAGAAGGTGATTGTCAGATTCTTCAGCACCGAGACAAGGCATCTCGAACTACTGCTATCTGCAATCGAGAAAGGCAGTGAACAGGAGGACGGACAGTCTGCCAACCCGGAGACTGGGGATTCGTGGGAATGGGAAGAGAGATATATTGTCCTTCTATGGCTCTCGCAGTTGCTGCTGGCTCCGTTTGACCTGGCGTCCATTTCATCGGAAGACACCGATGATATTGTTGAACCGACGATCCCTGGACTGTCATGGCCTCGAAATACCCCTGGACTTACGATCCGTGTCATTCCACTGGCTCTTCGGTATCTCTCGTCGTCAGGTAAGGAGAGAGATGCTGCCAAGATCCTTCTTGTCCGCGTTGCCATGCGAAAAGACATGCAAGAACTCGGCATCTTGAAAGCGTTGGTGCAATGGGCCCTTTCCTCTCTCATTTCTTCACAATCAGGCCGTTCAACCTATTACTACATTGGCATTCTTTCATTCCTTGCAGGCATTCTTGTTTCGTCTCAGAGTACAACAGACATGAATGCTTATCTGGAGAAGATTTCCAGATACATTCAAAACATATTTTCCGGCGAAGAGCCTGTCTTCAAAGCTATTAAATCGTCGGCGGTCGCGCGAAAGACGATGCTCAAGGTGCTCCGTACCATTACTGTTCTTATCATTGAAAACCCTGATAGCATTCCGGATTCCGACCTGGCCATCGAAGCTACAATTGATCACCTGTTGGGTTCTCTTGCAGACCCATCGACTCCTGTTCGACTTGCGGCCAGCAAGGCTTTGAGTGTCATTACGTTGAAGTTACCTGAAGAAATGGCCGTTCAGGTTGCAACCGCCGTTCTTGAAAGTCTACAGAAAAACACTTTGTATGTGCAAAAAGGCGGCCACAAGAGGAAGACACGGGACTTGTCTCGTGTGAATCCGCTGGAATGGCATGGCCTCATGCTCACCATGGCACATCTCCTGTATCGTCGCTCTATACCCTCAGGCGAGTTACCTCCTATTCTCGATGCTCTTCGCCTGGGCTTGGTTTTTGAACAGCGGTCTACCTCCGGATCTTCAATTGGCACTAATGTTCGTGATGCGTCATGCTTCGGCATCTGGGCAATGGCTCGCAGATACACAACAGTTGACTTACAGAGGCTCAAGCTCAAAAATGATGTCTTTATACATGGTGGTCCAATCAATGAGTCCTCGGCATTGCAGATACTGGCAACTGAATTGGTCGTCTCCGCATCACTTGATCCAGCAGGGAACATCCGGCGAGGGTCATCTGCCGCACTTCAGGAGCTTATCGGACGCCATCCGAACGTCATAGTAGAAGGCATCAAAATTGTCCAGGTTGTTGACTACCATGCTGTGGCTCTTCGGTCGAGGGCTGTTCTGGAAGTTGCGCTGCAAGCTGGCGAATTGTCGGATCATTACTACCATGGTCTCCTCAATGCATTGCTTGGCTGGCGTGGAATCCAAGATGGGGATGCGGCTGCACGACGTGTGGCTGCCGACGCCATTGGGAAACTTGTCTTGAAGAAGCAAATGACGGATATCAAGAAGCCGGGCGACACCTGGAAAGTGGTGAATGATGCAATGGACATCGTCGGAGAGCGTCTGAAAGCTCTTGCACCTCGGGAGGTCGAGGAACGACACGGTCTGATACTCGCCTTGGCGGCTATCATTGAGAATTTCAATTACGAATGCACTACGGAACGCATCGCATCTTTAATTGATTCTGGCCTAGAATACCCCAGGCTTTTCCAACTGGATGTTCCTGCTGGTGCAGAGCTCCAAGTGCATACGAGCACAAATTTCGGAAGATGCGACCTTGCCCACATTGTCTCCGTCGCTCTGACTCAGGTATGCTTGGCCTTGGTAGAGGTCAACATACATTGGAGCAGTTTTAGAAAACTCGATTTGATGGCAGAGTCGTGCAGCCGGATCATCATAGCCGTTTGTCCAATTTTGCGCGCTGATTGCGTCTTTCGGCAATACGAATCACTAGCAGTCATTCGAGCATACTCTGGGAATCGCCTTTCATTATCTCGCTATAAACCCTCAAAATCTGACCTCACTCTTCTCAAATACCTTCATAACCCTTCCTTTTTGACGGAAATTAATCATTCGGAAATGGGCCTCGCCGTCAAATTCATCCAGATGGCTCATAAGAAGGATTTCCTTCCCGATCTGCACACGATGGAGCTCATACGTCCATTGCTCTACAATATACTCGACCTCAACGACATTGACGTAGTAGAGGTAAGTCCCAACTTCTCGTGTTAATTCATCTTGTCGCAATGTCCAACCGAACGTGGAACACTCAAGTCTTGAAAATACTCGAAAGACGAACGCTGACCCCAATTCCTTGGAAATAGGTGGCATCAATCGCTGCTGCAGATGTGGTACTGCTAATCGATAATCATGATCATCAACGCTCGGATACTTTATGGGAATTTAATCGTCGTGCAGCAACGACAGTCAAAGGTGGTCGCACGAATCAGGGAAAATCATACATTCATGCTCTCTTCAAAGTATTTCCGTTGACGGGCATATCATTCCCAGAGCAATACAACGATGGCAACACCTACGCTCACCCACGAACGGCTGACCTCATATCGACCTTTTGGCATCGGTGGACCGAATTTCAAGAGATCGAGATTCAAGCGACGATCCTCAGCTGCTTGGCAAGCAGCAGCGCCCTCCACACACATACTGCTGATTTCGTTAACATGATCGGCGAGGGTCTAGATAATTATACGACGAATGCGCGTGGCGACATTGGATCCTTGGTCCGCATCGAAGCTACTAAAGCTGCGGGTGCTATCTGGGGGGGCCCTACCTTGGACGAGATTAAATTGGACGCGTTCAAGAAGCTGTTTGGCAAAGTTCTCCGAGCAGCATCGGAGAAGCTTGATCGTGTCCGCGTTGAAGGACAGAAAGCCGTTGCGTGTGCGCTGAAAAGGCGCACTGACATTGTACCAAACACAAACTCAATATTTGAGTCCTTCTCAACCTCGTCTAAGGAGTATTTCCTGTTTCTTTTAGAGCTGCAGACAAGCGACTGGCTGGCTCATGGATCATTGTTCCGGGACGACGCAGTCGAATGGGCGAGGGAGTTCATGGAAGGATACATCACTTCAGCCGACACAGGATCCGAAGATCTGATACGGGCAAGCCGTGCCGCTCTTGCCGAATTCTGTGAAATGGGACACACAGCCATTGTATACGACTCCCTTATTCGGATATTGGAGACGCGGCCCAACGAAGACAGAGTCGCCATTCCGTGTCTCGAAGCCTTGAGCTTCCTCTTCGATTGGGGGTACCTGCAGAAGATGAACCGCAGCTTCGATGACCTGAACCGACTGGTCAAGAATGCGATGCGGCGCAAAGGCAAGATTGGCATCCGCCGATTGGAAGCTTGTATCAAGGTCTTTGCTGGCCTGAATGACCCAGATGCGCTGGAACAATTGACCCGTCTTGTACTCCACAGGTTCCCTACAATCAGAAATGCTGCTATCGATGAGTAAGTTCCTAATTTCCAACAAGTCCTGGAATGTTCTGCTCCCGAAGAAGTATACTGACCCCTTGGTAATAGATGCTTTGTTCTCAAAGGTGTGGGAAAGGGTGTGAATTGGGCAAAGGCGGGTGAGGCGGATGAGCTTGCACTACGGGTGGCGATAGGGCTGAAGATATAGATAGCTTGTACGAATAGTCACTAGAACAATGGATACAAAAACAGTGTGCCCCTGCCAATCCCTGTAACCTAACCCACTCCCCTGTTCTGCTCGCGTAGCATTCCTAAAACATGGGTATACGCTCAAAGCAGTAATTTTTGATCTCGACTCTCTTTTAGATGCTTAAGTACACTGGAAGGGTGCTTATGCATTAGAGATTTCAGTTCCATTCTAGCCCCGTTCCCCCGTACTTAATAAGCTAATTTTTGTAATTTTATCGTAAAGTAAGGCTATCCTTTAGCCCGCGGCACGCACACAAAAGGCAGGCAAGATGCGCGTCCCTCTGTCCCTTACTTGTGATCGGTTAGAAAGTATATCCTCAAGGTACGTGCCCCGTGTTGAAAGGTGCCAAGCTTATGGTGCCTAGGGTAGTCAGGGGGCTGGGGGACTAGTGTGAGACTAGTAGATCTGTACTTTTAAGGCTTCCCAGCCTTCGATAATTAGAAAATGAAGGCTTCCAGCCACCTCAATTAACGCCCCTCACGCCGTCGCGCGCCGAAGGTGCGAGACGAAGTGCCCCTAGCCCAGTAAGGTCCTAGTATTAGTAGGGATAAGCTTTAGAACTCCCAGAATTAGCACGATGGCTAGTTGCTGAATAGAAAACTAGACTAACTCTCCCTAGACACTGACACATTTGAAGCGCTTGACATTGAGTATACCTGTTTTTTATGAGACATTTTAAGAGCCGTTATCAAAGTGCCACCTCGACAGGGAACATTTCAATTTGAAAACACCACCTCCACGCGGAACCTTCCAAAGTATCGAATTAGACCTCCCATCTCTCAGCCACATCCACCTTCCAATGAAAGGCTCGACTCGAAGCCCCTCGCTAAGCTCCGATTCCCCAATCGCCCGTATCGGTGAACCGGGTAGAACAAATCCAGTTGAAAGCCCCCAATGTAGCCACATGCAGTTGCTGGATAACGAGGTCATTCTATATTAGAAGCGAGCCACTCACAAGATTACAGCGCCCAGCGCGTCTCTTAAAACCTATAAATTGAGTGGTACCCCGCTTCCAGGGCTGTGTGAAATTCTCCCGAAGCTTTTATACTCAGCCTCGTCCTGGTCCTTGGACCCGAGAAAGAAGATCCCATGTTCCTTTCACCATGGGCCTCGACCTTCAGCTTCAGGGAATGGAGTTTCGGCAGCCAGCTCCCGAGTGAGTCTCCTCGTTCCAAGTTCTCATTAAAAAAATTCCGCGTTTCTTGTTATAATTTATGTAGGTGCTGATAAATGGGCAGCTTATGACGGAGGGGAAGGAAGTGTGAAGAAGAGGAGCAACTGCGTACCAGGCACGCAGACAACTTCTACCGAGGATGTCTTCACGGTAGTTTGTGGTGTTGATTTCCCGGGGAACGACATGTTCATCACCCCCGCCGTCTCGATCACGCAATGCCTAGAGTTCTGCGCAGGCTACCATCCGCTTTGTATGTCTCTCTCTCTCTTCGTCTCCAGTAGCATATGTCCCTAATTCAATTCTATGGGGGGATCCTTCCTTTCCTGTTTAGATACTTGTCTTGGCTGGCTGGCTTCCTTCCATACCCCCAAGATCAAATACTGATGCCATTCTGGTTATATTAGGTATCGGCGTCGCCTTCGAAGCCACACGCGCCCACGGCCCCAATAACTGCTACCTGAAATATGCCGCCGGCCGCGCAGTAACGCAAACGTACTCCATGGACGGCGCCTATTCTGCCCCAACGCCGGAAAGTAATGCATGTGTCAACGAAGTCAGTCCTTATATCTCTCACTCCGGCTTAGCATTTGAGCTGCACTGCGGACTGGACTACGCTGGCGGTGACATGACAGGCTATCATAAGGAGAGTCTAGATGGCTGCATGGACGCTTGTGCCGCTTATGGGAGTGCGTGTGTGGCTGTGGCGTATGAGGCGAGTTTGGCGCACGGGTGGGTTAACTGTTATTTGAAGAGTGCAATTACGCAGCCGACGCAGCAGGCATTTGTGGTGCATGGGGCGAGGGTGGTTGGGACTTCCTCCTTCTCTTCATTAAGCCAAATTTCAGCATCATCAGCGACTGCAACGCCGACATCTTTGATGGCAACAGGTTCGAGCCTAGCGACTCCGACGCTGCTGGGTGCGACACCTGGTCCGGCGTCGAATACACGAAGCAGCGGGAGTACCATTGACTTGAAAGTCGGACTGGGAGTCGGTATCCCGCTTGCGTTTATCCTGGCCGCCGTTGTCGGAATTATGGTCTTGTTAAAACGGAGGAGGCGGGCTGCTGAGCGGGAGATCCTAACTGCCCCTGTGGCTGGGGCTGCCAAGGTGGAAGGAAGGTTTTGGGGTGGTGGAGCGGGCACAGTGCCGATTGGGATGGTGAGGGAGGAGGCTATCGGGGATAGAAGTGCAATTGGAGGAGGTGGTGCGGTTGTCGGAAGTACGGTTGCGGGAAGAGGGGCAGGAATAGAGTGGGAAAGAGAGGAGTTGGATGGGAGGGATAACCAGATTCATGAGTTGGCGAGTCAGGGGCAGTATAGAGGTTAGAACTTCGCAGCAGTTGATAAATGGAGAGCCCAAGGTAACACTGGTCTATGCGAAACGCGTTTCTGTGAACTGGGGATGAAGAATCTCAAAATTGGGATCATTCCTCAAAGGATATCTAGGACAAAAAGAGGGAGAGACAATGAGTGAGATGTACAAGTGAGTGTGCGAGACTCCTGGGCACGCATGCATATCGAGGTCGGTTTCCCGTAGTCTCGAGCGAGAGATATTGCTGCAGTCTGCTGCGGTGTATAGTTCCTCTCGCGAAGCCAGGAAGACCTGCTCCGATCCTTCGCCCTATGCATATTCGACACAACTAGAGCCAGAAGGAGTTCGCAAAGAATCTAGAGTGAGAAAGAAAAAAAAAACTCTGGCAAGAACAATGGAGGCGGAGTTCTATGTCTTGCTGCAAAATCGTGAAGTCATGTTGACTTCTTTGATGTGTTGTATTGGTAACCAATGGCAGAAGTCGGTAAGCGAGTTTGCCCCTTTTCGAGGAGAGTGAATTTCCATGCCATGCTTGAACCTTTGTTTTAGAACCCGCCCAGGCCTCAAGTAAAACCCGCCCAACCACTCGGTAAGCTAAACATAGACTCGGGTTCGAACCTGTCACAGCACTAAAACTTTTCGGGCGGCTGGTTGGCACACTAATCAGGCTTGGCAAAAATACCTGAGGCATCGATAAGGTATCGATACTATATTAGTATTAGTAAGGTATTAGTAAGTATTGATACGCATCAATACCTTATCGATTCCTATACCGCTTTCTACCCCGCACCCTCTAATTTTTCACTCTCTCTATTCTCACATCTTTTATTATAATTCTATTTAGATCATATACTTAATATGTCTTCTTCGTATAAGCTAGACTCTTCCTCTCTAGCTTCTGCTTTAGTAGATCTAGAAATAGAACCCTCCTATAGCCGAAAATTAAGGGCCCTGGTCTAGAAGTATACACGTGATCCTACTAAGGAGGAGAACTAAGCCCACTTCTGTTATATCTATTATAATAAGGAAACGAGAATACTATATAATACTTCTATTTCAGAGAATATAAAGAAGTATATATAAGGCGTTTATAAGATCCTTATTAAGATAGCTATTAGTAAGAAGTAAGCGATAATTAATTTGTAATTAAGGTAATATTATTACTAAGCTACTAGAACGAGCGAGTAAGAGGAGCTTAATACTAAGATCCTAGAAGCTCACCTTACTATCTTAGTTATTATTAAAGCTCTAAATATTCTCATTATTATACGGAATTTGTCTTATGCTCTCGTTAAATAACTAGAGTTCTATACTCTTTACTAAGTACTTAATTAAGCTATTAAAGGTAGGATTATAACTTCGTATTTAGGAATTACTAGCTTAGTTAAAGAAGCTTAGGAAAGGTACTAGGATACTATATAATAAGTAGTCTAGGCTATACTCTCACATATCTATATCTCTCTAGATATCTAGACCTCTCTAAATCGACTACTTTTACTCGTAATTTATAGCTATTTTACTATATATAATAGAAAGTAATAAAATACACTTCTCGCTTTAAAGTAGGTCTCTAGCTATAGCTTAGAAGCTTAAATATTGATCCTTTAGCTAGTCCTTTAAGATTATAGTATTACTTATAAGCTTAGGGCTATCGTATATAATAATACCTCGATAAATAACGTCCTTTATTAATTAGTTTAAAAGGAGCTAAAGGATGAGCTAAGCTTGAACTAGGAGGTAGATTACTAGTGTATTCGCTATCTGGGCTATATTATTAATCTAGTTATATAAGCCTTCTTATTTACGAATTAGGTTAGCTTAGAGAGCCTTAATTTATATAATAAGTAGGAGTAGTATACTAGAATCTTTAATATAATAGAAGTAATAAGGGCCTAGTTTAGGCTAATAGGACTCCTTAGCTAAGTATATAATATTGTGGTTCATATTCGTAGGTTAGCTAGAAGAATAGAGGAGTTTTATACGCTTGTAAAAAGGCTAATTCTAATAGATAATCGCACGAGGTAGAATAACTAGTATAAGATACTTCATATATTACTTGACTTAAGGCTAGTAGTAGAAAAGTATTATTAAAACTATAAGGAGGAGCTTAAGGAGGATATCTTAACTCCTAAAGATTAGAAAAAGCTTCATATAATTAAGGACTTCCTTAGACCCTTATATGAGCTACTCTTATAACTAAAGGCTTAACTTCCCTTAATTCTACCCTCTTTATAATAGATATCTTAATTAAATACCTCTAATAAGAGAATATAAGTTCTCTTTTCCCTTTATATAATCTTATATAACTATACTAATTCTAATAAGCTAAATATTAGAGGAGTAAGGATCTAGAGAAGAGAGACTTATTTTATTAAATTAAGGTAATATATAAGGTTCTAGACGATTATTATATGAGAACTAATATGTCTCTAGTTTATACTACTATATTAATCTTAAATCCTCGTAATTATACGAGGTATATTAAGATATACTAGCTAAAGAAATAGTTAAAGCTAGTCTTAGCTAAGGTTAAAAAGCTCTAGGAGAGGTATAGGGAAATAGATATTATTATACCTATACTACTAGATTTCTAGTAAAAAGGCTTATCTCAGGAGCTACTAGAACTTAATATATATAATTATTTCACCTTACCTCTTAGAGTAGAAGCTCGGCTTATAAGTCAAGACGAGTTTAAGGACTATAACTCACTAGAATCGTATAATCCTAGTAAAAAGGGGGCTCTTATATAGTAGTACTAGGATATATAGAGGTAATACTAGCTAAGGCTCTCTCTTATCGCTATTAATATCCTCTCTATTCTACTAATAAGTAATGAGCTAGAGAGAGTATTTTCAGGAGGATATTATATAGTAAGCTAGGATAAGGTATAAATAGAGGCAGAGATAATTAAGATACGAGAGTGCTTAAAGTACTAGAAAAGGAATAGGATTCTAAATACTTTCCTTGAGACTAAGGGAGAAATCTAAGAAAGAAGGGAGATTCTATACTTTTTATATAATACTTTAGGGCTAGATTAGAATCTCTTCTCTTAGTTTTTAGATACTATATAAAAGAAATTATAATTATAAATAAAATTAAAAGAGGGTAAATATTAAGAGCTTAATATAGTCTATTAAATATTACATAAAAGCTAGGTAATTATATAATATAAAGAGAGCAAGTAGCCTTATCTAGAACCTATAAACTTGCTAGCTAGGGTAAGCTCTAGGCTTTAAAACCTGTCTACTTTATGTAATTTTAGGGGATTTAGGCTTTCTTCTAGAACCTCCCTCTCTTCTATTATTATTAATATCTCGTGTAGTATATTAGATTATATAACTATAACGAATATAGTTACTATATGCCCTATACTATTCTCTACTAGGAACCCTTAAATACTCTATAAATATACCTTAACCCTTATTATAAGTAGTATAAGGAGTCTAGGTATTAACTTTACTACTATATTACTTAGTATAAATTATGTGAACTTAGGAGAAGTAACTTATACTCGCTAAGTTAAAATTATATTAAGAACTTTAGAGAGAAGTGAGGTATTAAAGGTACTAGGAGTATAGGGACCCTTAATCGTAATATCTAAGGGTTCTAGATTATTAATATTAAAGATATGCTTCTATTAAGGGCTACTATTAATAACTAAGGACTAGAGCTTATTCCCTCCTATATAAAGGAAGTACTAAGCCTTAGTATTATTAGAGGAGTCTACACGAGTCTAGACGACGAGATTTTATTGAGCTTGGGCTACTATTATATGTATATGAAGTAGTATATATAAAGTATTATATGTGAGGTGTGTGTGTGGAGTATGTAAGGAGAGAGAGAGAGGGTATATATATGTGAGGAAGTTAGAGAGAGTACTAAGAGCTAAGGGCCTATTATATAAATATCTAGGGCTAAAAATGACTTAAATAAGAGCCTAAATAGTTCAGATTAAGCTATGAATCAAGCTGTGAATCATATGGTTATTTGGTATAATTCAGACGATATAGGGAAAATAATTAGCTAGAGCCTTAGAAATAGGGCTATAAAGCTATGAATTATATAGTTATTTACTATAGTTTAGATAATGGAATTAAAATAATTAACTAGGGTATTAGAATTAGTTATATTAAGCTATGAATTATATAATTATTTAGTAAATCAGATAGTGGGGTCAAAATAATTATGTAGGGCCTTAGAAATAGGGCAAATACTGACTAAGTATCGATAGAACTATTAATACCTATCGATACCTTACGATTCTGGCATCGATTCCTATCGATACCGGAAATTAGGGAATTTTTGCCAAGCCTGACACCAATTGCCGCGCGCTAAATAGAACGCTCCTTAACAGATAAACCTCATTATCAAACCGTTGACACTCACTAACACATAAACGATCCTTTTTACCCTTTTCATGGAGTGCGGCCAAGGAGAAGCTACTGCTGAAAAGGTATGGATAATTATCGATTAGTAATCATTATCGCGCGATCAATAGATAATCGATAATACTATCGATAAAAGTGGGTCCAGGCTTAATAGCTACAGGGCTAATGCGCTGTATTTATAGGCCTTACACCGCTTTTTTTTTAATACAGCAGAATTCCGATTTAATAAAGGCGGTATAAGGCCAATAAATATAGCGCATTAGCCCTGTAGTGGCCCTATAGTATCGCCAAGGCCCTGGACCCACTATTATCGATTATCGACTAATTAGCGCGATTATCTATCGATCGGTTATCGAGCTTATCGGAGCCCACACTTCAGAGCGATTATGACATTGTGAGAAACTCGCTTTTTGATATTGCAAACTTTGCTGACTTTGGCGAAGAATGAAGCCAGCATGAACTCGGATCAAGATGATACGTACGAGCTTCATGTTCTCTGCGACCGTTGTCATGCGGTCTTCGATCAGTCAACTCTTGTGCAGGACTTGGCCGGGCCAGCCGAGCACTACACACTTCATTCAAGATACGAAGATCTTCGGACGAAAGCAGAAGGTCGCTGCCATTTCTGCTCCCTTGTCTATTTTGGACTACGCGGCAAGGATGAAACTATAGAGAAAAAGTATCCTGGTGGAATCCAGCTTACGATAAAGGAAAGCGCATCCACATGGATGGGTGCCATCTTGGACATCGAATGCAGTGTCACTGTAGAGGATCTAAATGAGCAGGAATATGCACTTTCATTTCGCGTCAACAATTCACCGGTTGCCCGCGGCGGGGAACATCGAAGCCATTTAGCTTTGTCCCAGGCAAGCACCTCTTCGTCAGCACATGTAGGGCTTGCCCGACTTTGGATAGATCGATGTAGGAACAGCGACGCCTTATGTGGACGAACGGATCCAAACTTCATTCCCTCTAGATTGATACACATCAGTGGCGCCGCAGATACTCTTAAAGTATATTTACATGTCACCAAACCTCATGACCAGGGTCTTCAGTACTGCTGTTTAAGCCACTGTTGGGGAGGACTTGATGTCCTGTCACTCAAGTCCACAAACTTCCAGCAACTGAAAGAATCCATCCCCCTGTAGACCTTGCCACCCACGTATCGTGACGCGGTACATATTGCAAGGTCTCTCGGCATCAAATACTTGTGGATCGATTCGCTCTGCATCTTCCAAGACTCCGAGGAAGATTAGACGAAAGAAGCGGATACTATGGCGTCAATTTACGAAAATTCTTACTGCACCATTGCGGCTGCGGCTGCGGAGAATTCCCTTCGAGGGTGCTACGCTACGCGAAATCCTTTAAGTTATGCTACTTGCAAAATCGGTGGAACGGCTCAAAAAGGAATATACGTTCATCCATCAATGAGCCGCCCTGGCGGAAGCTTGGATGAAATGGAAGCTACATCTACCCTATTCACGCACGCGTGGATTTTCCAGGAGCGGTTGCTCTCTCCTAGGCTGCTGTACTTCGGCAAGAAAGGGATCTGCTGGAGCTGTAAGCTCGGCCACGCGTACGAAGGAGATCCAGATGGAACGATGTTTCCCCGGGATCCTGGATCACCATTCGATGAAGGTGGCATGTGGCGCAACCCAGTCTCGTCATTCAAATGGCTACTACAAAACAGTGTTTCAGGCTCGAAAGTCGAGGACATTTTGCATTACCTATGGTTTGACATCGTGTATGAGTATTCTTCATCTGCGATGACTACTCCTAAAGACAAGCTCATAGCTTTGTCTGGTATTGCACAAAGAATTAAAGACTGCACTCGTGAAGAATATCTCGCTGGGCATTGGAAATGCACCCTTATCCCTGACTTACTTTGGCATGTCTCTGGTCCTCGTAGCGCTAGACCATCCGAATTCCGTGCGCCATCGTGGTCGTGGGCATCAGTGGATGGCACTATAGCGTCCGATGATCCAGGAAGTGTGGATGATCTGAAAATGAGCTCTATGGCTACTCGCATCGACGCCAAAGTCTCAACGCAACCAGCAGATACACACAAAACAGGCCAAATACTTGGCGCATATCTTAAATTCACTGGTCGTATCAAAAGAGCTCCGCGATTCGGAAATCCTGCCTCAGGATTCTATTCAGATATAGAAGACGTGGTGAATGGGCCAAGGACTATTGGCAAAGTATACATCGATGCAGTAACGCCAGTCATGTCTGACGTGTACTTCATGCCTCTCAGGAAAACGGAAGAAAAAGGGCGCTCACACCCACGGGAAAGGAAATTGGTGCCAACGCCGAATCCAAGGATTGGCTTTATATTCAGAGGGCAGCGGTTTCAGGCGCTTTGGCATGTTTTCTCTCGAATGCATACATGGCGAAGAATTGCAATTCTTTGATTCGTTCGGTCTCCAATACTTCGACGACTGCGAGGAACGGGATATCATATTTGATGATATGAACGTGGGGCAGCTCCCTGAATAGAGGACTAGTAAAGGGATTCCTAATATGTTTAGTGATAAAACCAAAATACATCCTTAGCATGAACGCGTGACGTTCTTCGTCTTCAATAACTTTTCCATAATTGCGCTTGTCGTTTGTACCCGTAGATCATTCTGTCAAAAAGAGATTTGTCCTTTGTTAGGGGTGACAAGTCTAACAAATCTGAAATATACGCCTGGCAGATTCCACACTCTTTACAAGCCTGATATTCAGTCTCCTTGTCCAATTTTTCTTCGAGTGTAGATGTGTTGAAGGGGTTCACTATATGGTTGTGAATCACGCAGAGATACGTCTTCAATTTTAGCGAATCCATAGACTTTTCCGAGAATGGCAGATCCGGTGGCAAGTGTGGCTGTAAGAGCTCGAAAATACGGAGGATCTGCTCTTTTGAAATCCCACATTCTTTGCAAGGCTGCTTTTCAGCATCATTTTCAACGATCTTCTTCTGGGAAGATAAAGCCCAAGAGGGACTCAACGTAACGATCGAGTCCTCTTCATCGTCGTCCGAAATAATAATCGGATAATTTGCGCTGTCATCTTGAGGCTGTGTTAGAAGCTGAGGAATACTATAAGCAAATTGGATATCTCCCCTTGCAGCTTGTACTTTGACCCAGTCTCTGTGACCACTACATGTTTCTTCGTAGACTTTTTAATTCCCTTGCCCTTTTTTCTTTTCTCGCCTATAGCCACATTCGAGTCTTTGTCCATAGCTTGATGAGTGCCTTCAGGTCCGGATAATGTCTTGACAATTCCTTTAACATAATTTAAAAGAGCAGGGACGTAAGATCTTATGTGCTCTCATTTGCCTATGCAGGTCCCTTGGCTTCTTTCGCCGGAGGGGTGGGATTGGTGCCCAGTAAGCTGGACATAAAGAGCTATACAAATGTTAATAAAAGAGAGATTCTCGTTATATTTATACCTTCTCGAAAGCAGTAATGCGAGCCTTCATTGCGATTTTCTCGTCAGTTAGCCATCAGTTAGCCATGTATTCCGCTTCTCTAAGCGATGGATGTATTCCGCTACCTTTTCCAGAATGGTTACCTGGATTATGTTAGTATATCATTAGAGATAACGTAAGTCGTGGCGTAACGCGGGGGATTTTTCAAGACTCCCTCATAAAAGCTTCAATTACTCAATATTAACTATAACACAGTCTCCTATTATACTCTCAGAATTATCTTGACCTTCTTCTTCAACTTCCTTCTCACTCTCAGCCTTGTACAAGCTAACCTTGTACTTGGTTTTCCTCTTTTTCTTTGTCTATTATAGCTTAACTATTACCTATACCCTTAAGCTCAGGATATGCTCTATCGATTTCCGCTTTTAGTATCTTCTAGAGGTTTCTATAGGGTTTAAGTCTAGTAAATATAATAGCTAAGGTATAACTTCTATCTCTATTTCTATAAAGGAGGCTATAAGCTTATAAGCCTTATATATAGAAGTATTATCTTATATAAAGACACTATTATATTTAAGGATTATAAGAAGGTATTTAGTTAAGACTTCGAGGTGGACTTTAGCTATAACGCTCTCTCTCTTTATATCCTAGTCCCCCTCTATTACTACTAAATCACTCCTATATCTAAAGCTAAATACTACCTAGAATATCTGTATTTTATTCTTTAGAGGCTTAGTTTGAATTACCTAAATTTCGAGAGCTTTACCTATAAGCGTTAATATGTAATTAGTAAGGGTATATTATATATAAAATAGAGGGTAATTTACTCTATTAGTAATATACTCACTTAATAGCTCCTCTCTTCCTATACTTAATTAAATACTTATTAGACTATTATAACCTTCTCTAAAACTCTACTAGCTTCATATTATACTTTATAGCCTATTTTATATATAAGAGAGTATACTCTAGAGTAAGAAATAGCCTCTGCTTCGCACGCTACTTCTAAATACCAGATTTCTTAAGGTACTAGTAAATTGTCTTTTTAGAGGCGTGAGGTATACAGGAAATAAAAAGCTATTAGGTAGTTATCTTTAGATTTATGATAATCGCACGTTATATGAGGTAGTGGTCTCTAGTAGTAAGGACAGAGGGTATACTATGCCGAGGGGGTATAATATAGGAGACCTGGTAGGACGCGTTTTTGACAATTAATTTGTAGGGGTTTCCTTGAGCTTTTCTATCTGTGTCATAATAGGGAATTTGATACTATAATCACGAGCACCTACTACTCGTGATGTCTGGTTAGGTGAGACCTCCCCTAAGGGTTTACATGGTGCTCCAGGCGCTTTCATTAATGTAGGATGGTTGGTGCTAATCGCGTAAAAAAGCGGTTTTGATGTTTTTCGCTTAGACTTGTAGCCACTTACTGTACGTAGCCCTCAGTCACCTTAATGCACACCATGATTTAATCCATTAAGTAGGAGTTGTGATTTTTTTATCCATTTACAACTCCAATTGACGTCCCATGTTCTTGCGAAGTCCCTGCCACTCTTTCTCAGCATAGAATCCCGCCGAAAAGTTCAATTATTGCCCAGCATCCATGAGGTAACCTCAGGTTCATACTTTTGCACAACAGCCCAATGTGGATTGAGAAATATTTCACCACTGCCGACATTCCTCCACCATATAGATTCGGAAGGTGATCCCCTCCGGGGTAGCCAAAAGGTCCCCGACTTGAATCCCAAATTTAAGTAATGTCTCAGTGCAAAATAACACAGTTCAAGCATTGCAGGGGGTCCTAGATTGTCTGTTTCGAAACTGACCGGGAAGCCTCTCATTTTGTCCTGGAGAAAAAACATGACGTAGGGAACATTGAACTGGTACGGGATGTCCTTTCCCTCTGTGCCTTCCAATGCGGGATGGAATCTTGTGAAAAGTTTTGTGTCCGTCATATCCTCAACCGCCGAGGGCATAGTGATTTCCTCTATCTGGAAAATTCCGAATCGCACAATTGAGACGGTCCTATTTCCTTGCTTGCGCAAATAGGCACCTTTTCTAGATCCTCGACGAATATCTATGAACTTGCTATTGAAGTGATCATAAGCCACCAAAAGCAGCATCAACTCCTTGACAGCGCCAATATGTGCTTGGTTTTGAGCCCGGTCCGGCATGTCGTCGGGATTTTGGGGTTCGTTTTGCTCTCTCGATTTTCCATCTTCGATGATCCAAGAAGCAAATGGTCCGAAGCAAGTCTCATACTCTCGATTTCTCCACTGTCCGATTTGGCTCCAGTCTTCGACGTCGAAATCATATACGGGAAATTGGCGAATAGAGTCAACGTCTGCTTCTGTGGGATAAAAATCCCTTTCATAAGTGTCCACATCCTCCGTCCAATAATCTGACCCCCACCTCACAAAAAAACCAATATCCCCCGCCTGCCTGGCTGGGAAAAGGGGTGCCATATAAGCTCTAGCAAGTATTGCACCAGCAAGTAGCAATCGATACATGGCTCTATAGAAGCTATCTCGAAAAGAATCGATTGTTGCGTTTTTTGCTCCTGGAATATCCTCGTTCAAACATCCTGGGAATCGTCGTCGCGCTGCGGGGTACCTCCCATAATCCGGAAATAAGTTGTCATCAGAGTGTTCTGGTATAGAGGATTGGAAATACATGTACTCGATGCATCGAACTAAGTGCTGCATGTTCAAGACCTCTTTGAGTTCGGTAAGATCAGTGAGTTCATTGCGACGGCTGGTGGAAGTAACCCGGTTTGGTAGGCTTTTAGAACACTGGCTGTTGCTCGCACCTACATTTATCAGCTTCGAAGAGTTGTATTGGCAGTGGGGAGTAAAATTACCACCATCAGGGCATCGTCGAATGACCTGATCTGTAATTTGGCCACGCTCTAGATAATTGTTGTTGAATTCGTGATCCAGTGCACATGGGTAGATTTGCACGCTGACGCAAGTGCGACGACCTGGGTAAAGTCATTGCAGCTTTGGAAATGCGAGTTAAGATCTCAACTGGGATGGAGACTATGGTGGTCTCCATCTTCTGGATTGTATGCGAGGTTTCTCGAAAGTTGGAAAATATTTGAGGTGGTGAAGTAGATGCACAGGGTTGGAAGATATCCCTCACGAGCCAAACCCCACTAGGCTCCGTGTAATTATGGGATCGGAAACCACTACTCTCTTGGTAAAGTTGCGCCTACGAGTAGGGAGTCAAGACTTTTGGGCGCTGTTCGGAAACCCGGTAACGCGCGCTCCGCACGCCGCCCTGAAACGGGAAGGCTACAGCGGCGTGAGTGGGAGGCAAAACTAGCTTTAAAATCGATTTTTAGCGAGAACACGATAACTACGTCTGGGGCAAAATTGCGCTCTTACGACCCTTCGACCATAATACCAAATATTATTTATATTATAAAAGTTCTTAGACCAATAAAGTTTGATATATTGCAATTAATTTAAGCCTAATAGCTCTACTTTTAAATAAGTAATAGAAGAGTTATTTGAGGAAGTAATTTTGCCTTATTTTCAAGGCAAGAATAATTTGCGACCTTAAATTTTCCAAGTTGCAAGTATTAAAATCATTATTTTACTAATAACTTTATACTTATTAATCTAGACTATAAGCCCTATACTTTAAATTAATGATAGCCTAGTCAAGTTATACAATTTAAGAGGTTTTAAGCTTTTATTATTTTTTAAAAGAAAGGCTGGGTATTTTGATTAAAATTACTTATATATAAAATCTGTCTTTTTACCTACTTGCGGGCTATAGCTTTAAAACTTAATTAGGATATAAGCCGTTTATAAGATTTAGAGTATAACTGTCTATAATTAATTCAAGCTATAGCGCCCCTGTTTTAGAGGTGGTTGTTAAGATATCAGTATGTAGTAAAGTCGTGGTTTTCCCCCGGCGCGGTTTTCGCATTCCAAAAAAATGGAGTTTTAAAGCTAGTTTCGTATACCGCTGTAAAAAAAAATCGGGCGGCTGGTTGGCAGACCAATTGCCGCGCGCTAAATAGAAAGCTCCTGACAGATAAACCTTATTATCGAACCATTAACACTCACTAACACATAAACGATCCTTTTTACCCTTATCATGGAGTGCGGCCAGGGAGAAGGTACTGCTGGAAAGGTAAGCAGACCATATTCTTTGTATTACAGTTTTTCACTTAATATTGTTTTCAGAGCGCAGCTGCCAGTCAAGGAAAAGATATTCCGCTTGATCGCATATATGAATCTTCACGGGATTCGAAGGGCGAGCTTATTGCGGGTGGGGCATCGGGAATTGTCGAACGATTACCTACGGGCGAGATAGTCAAGTCACCATGGCCTGGACATAGAGCCGAAGTCTGCCGCAGAGACATCACGACCGAGTTCCAAATATATACACGACTAGGCGCTCATCCCCGCTTAGTTGAGATCATCGATTGGGATCCCAAAGAGTGCGTCCTTACTATGGAGTACATGAGCAATGGCAGTCTGAAGGATTTTATTCTTGCCAAAAACGAATCGATTTCTCTGCCGCAACGACTCCAATGGGCACGAGAGGCAACCGAGGGACTCCAGCTTCTCCATGCCGCAGATGTGGTTCACTGCGACGTAGAACCTAAGAACTTCTTCCTCGACACCTATCTCAACTTGAAGATTGCGGATTTTAGTGGCTCCTCCCTCAACGGCTGTAAACCATCAGCCTGCGCCAATGGCCGTTTCCTACACCCGGACTTCGATTGGCGGCGCCAACCCGTCGCACAAAACGACCTATTCAGTCTCGGTTCCCTCATCTATTTCATTATGGCTGGCCAATACCCGTTTCATGAGCTGGAGAGTGACGACGTTGAAGCCAAATACAAGGCCCATGAGTTTCCAGACGTTGGAAGCATTGAGTGTGGGGATGTAATCAAGCGGTGCTGGAACCTTGAAGCAGGCTCCGCCAACGAAGTACTTCAATTTCTGCAAGACAAGATGTAGAGCAATTGTACTAGATTTCTACTCTCCAGCCTGCTTACTATACTGCATACGTTTTGCATGAAATGCGGTGATGTGATTGCAAAGTCTTCAATCTAAGGATCCAAACACTCACCCGCTATCGCTTCTTTCAGGCCTCCTCGTCGCTTTCTCGGTTCTCCTAGCAGTGATACACATGTTTCCAATTATAAACCGTTTCAGTAGTTAAGTAGCTGTTTTGGTCGGTTCTAAGCTAGGTCGAACCTTTAACTCAGTTTTCTTCATATCTATGTAGCACAACTAAGGCACAAAGACTAGCAACCCTAACCCAATGCCCGTTTCAGTATGTTTCAAGCTCTTCCCTTCAGAGGTGGTTGACTGTATATCTTCATGAGGACTAGGTTCGAAGCTTTGTGTCAAACTCCTCAAGAGACGAGGCACGTGACTGACCACATTCCCTTTCGGAACGTCGACTGGAAGAAAAATATTGTTTTTATAAAAGAATGTCAGTGGAGGCTATGTGGGAGCTAGACGGAATTTGTGATTGTGAGGGTAAAAAATCGGAGGAGTGGAACAGGAGAGTGAAAGAATATGTGCTTTTGGTTTGAGAATATATACAATGATTGTCAAACCCTCAACCAAATCACTTCTTCCCACAGTCGCCTCCTCAACGACTTCTCTCCCATACCTCGAGCCTACAGACACTGGCTATACCAAGCATTACTGTAGGTACAAGAAGTGCCCGCCACACAGACATTTCCGCCAGTCCATCCAATTCCTCCGCACTGTCCCCATTTCGCAACTGTTCCACTCGCCGTTGTTGTTGTTGTTGTTGCACTCGCACTTGAAGTCGCCGTGCTCGTCACCAGTGTGGTTGTTGTGGCCGTACCTCCAAGCGCAGAAACAACAGAATAATACGCGGGATGCAGAGTGAAGTCCGAATACCAAAGGCAAGCCTCTCCCTGTCCGGAAAACGTCGCCGGAATCCAAGAATACTTATCCGTGTAATCCCACACCGTGACACCCACACAGCCCGTCGTCTCTACACAGGCAGAAACAGTATTCGCATAATCTGTCCCTTGTTGCGTAAGTCCGGCTGCTGTCGGCGGGAGACTCGTGAATCTGATATCAAGCTCTGTGTAGGCAACTTCAACACCGAGAGCGGTGAAGGATTTCAGATTTGAGATTTGGGAGGAGAGAGAAGGAGTTGATCCGACGATGAAATGGGCTTGGAGGCCTACACCGTCGATTTTGATACCGCGGGCTTTGAGAGAAGAGACGAGGTTTTGGGCTGCGGTGGATTTAGCGCCGGCGGATTCGATGTTGTAATCATTGTAGTAGAGCTTTACGGTGCTATCGTAGAGGGCGGCGGTTTCGAAGGCGATCGGGATATATTCAGGTCCAATCTGTGAATCGTTAGATCTGTTTCTTTGGTAGGGAGTGGGTAGTGGGTAGATGAACAGTGGTGTAGAAGACGTCAACACGGTATGTCCCATCGTCGTTGAAGGCTTCATTTACAACATCCCAGGCGTAGCACTGCCCCTTGTAGTGTGTGACTTCGTTCGCGATGTGGTTCTTCAGAGCAGCAATGAGGGTTGCATTTGTCCAGGTGCCAGAGGTGACTTGAAATGCTCAGGATCTTGGCTTCATTATGGTGGGGAGGGTGTCTTACTCCAACTTGGAAGTTCATTGTGCCAAACAAGGTTGTGACCTGCAAATATCAGTATGATGCTTCGTAAACTGTTGATGGAATGGATGCTGTAATAATTTCGAACTAGCAAATCAATTGCAGAGGGGAAGGCTTACATCGCAGTAATTGGCTGTTGCCTTCAGCGAAGCTAGTGATGACATCTCCTTGGGTCCAACTGAAGGTATTCTGGGTAGGCTCAGTATAGACCCACTTCTGAGTGTTACCAGGAGTAATTTGTCCAAATTGGCCGGTATTTGACAGGATAGAAACATATGTAGTATCAGAGAGTTCGCCATTGTCGGTTGCAGAACCGAAATACTTTAATCCCTTTGCTTTGGCCAAGGTATTGAGCTGGCAAAGGGCAGCAGGGAAGAGAGCGGCAAGAAGTAGTAGGCCTGAGACGTGCATTGTTGCCAAGAAAAACTTGCATATTTGGCTAAAGAAATATATGAGGGTAGGATGAAACCTTTTATACCCATTGTTACCGCAGAATCGTCTCGGAGAAACAATGCGGTGACCTTGCACGGCTACTTCCGAGATGAAGCTATTCGGATGAAACGTCCTTGCAATGCATGTGCTGGGCGGAGAAACAGCAGACCCTATTCCTAAATCATACCCGCTAATGGATAAACTTTGGATAAACAAAATCTACCGAAGCGCGGAATATGGTAGAACTGGGCTTTGTACTGGACGCGCTCCAGAGAAGCAGTTTGGAAAAGAACAACCAGCGTTGTTTTGGATTGAGTGCCGATGCATGATCTCGTCTATGTGGGGAAGTGTGGGGCAGTGTGAGGAGACGACACCCAGAACATCCACCAAGTGGAATCCACGAATCAGACAAGGGAAGTATTTAACCATAAATCAAAAGCGCTCGGCCCGCGCCGCCTGAATGCTACACGTTCCAACCCCTCACACGTGGAAGACGTGGAACAAATGAAAACCCGATTGTAAGGAATGGAGCTTGGTACTCGGTGATTTCCCTTAAAGGGAAATCTGTTTGCCTTGGTTTGAGAGCCGAAGTGCATCTATCGGACGACGCTTGAGGGTCGAGATGCTTGATGCGGCCCGCCGGTGCGGAGGAAACGAGGTTTGCAACGGCTTTTTTAGCATTCAAGGTCAGTTGCAGAAATGAACAGGACATGTGCCATGCTCGATTGACGTTGCTTTGCAACCTATCATGAAAACCAGGCGCCAGCAGGCTGTAGAATAAGTCGGCGGCTGTCGGCCAGCGCTTAATTAATTTTTGGTATATCAGTAATCAGTCAATCAGTTGAGGATATAAAATCGACTAAGTCGGTCAGTTCGTAATAAGCCTAACTGATAACCGCTTATCAGTTAAGGCTTTTGATTTTTTCTTCTAATTTTGGACTCATTAATAGGTCTAAACCCCTATATTTTACCCCTAGGGCCTAAAATCATAAATTAAGAGGAGTAGATATAACTTATAAAAAAAACTACGAAAACCCTTAAAATTCTCTAAGAGCCCTTTTAGTAATACTCTAGTACTAGTATATAATGAAGTATATAGAGGGGGTGAAGATGTAGCGAGATTTGAAGATATACTTCTCCACGTGATTTTTCACATACAAATATTATCCGTGCACTCTAATTAGCAGCTGATTAGTCGACATCAGTCAGTCAGTCAGTTGAAGACATTAATTTGTAATCACGTAAGCCGGTCAGTTCAAATATATTCCCAACTGATGACTGACTTACCGATTTATTCTGCAGCCTGGGCGTTAGGAAGATGACGAGAAACTAAAAGAACAAGGGCTCAGGCTCCGTGGCGACATACGAACATGAAACAAACAGTTGCCATGCGCGCCTGTGAATAATCACTTCGTTGTTTACCAATGAGAACTGATCTTACCATTCGACATGTTGGAGGCTATATTCGAACTTCCGACCATTGAAATCGTACAGTGTTCCCAGGTGTTACTTACAGCGGCGACAAGTGGGGTTGAGATGTTATCTCATAGATTCGTAGCAACTCTCTAGTGGTGCTATAACACCTGCATAAAATACCTCTTGAAATTGGGAACTCTTGAGGTCCAGCGAGTCAGTGTCAAAATTGCATCGCAGGCATCACTTGATAGCCTGGAAGTAAGCTACTTCTTTTTCTTGTGTCCCCAAATCAATACCACCAATTAGGGGATTCAACTTCTTCTCCTCTGTCTGCCCATACGGCTGGGGCTTACCAGCAACATCAAGTTCTGACGAGTCACTGGGAATTGATTCGAAGGGGCGGCCGAAATAGAGTTCTACTAGCACAACTGCCAGCGCAAACAGAAAAGGATTTCTCCAGGTGGGCAGCCCGGAAGGAAACGTGGGCTGGGCAACTTACTTTGGAGCATCTTCAGGTTTATGAACGTAAATCTGGTCTGTCAGCGATGCTTCGCCGCCTTTGGTAAAATATATGTCGTTCTTACTCCAGACGGTGTGGAGCCAAGGCGTTGTACAGAGCTGTAATACTGAAGAGGCCAGTGTTACCGAGAGCTTGTACCGCTCCTTGATTCTATAGCTGTAGCGGCGCATGTGTGTGTCTGCGAGAACTTGTTCGAGAGACATCACTGTTCTCGTCTCTTCTTCGCAGCTGCAAAATATGTGGTGGCGACACTCTTGGTGGTCGAGAAATCCAATACAGGCCAAATGCCAGCGAAGGAAACGGAGCCAACAACTCTGGATTGCCAAGCATCAGTCGTCAATTCTGAGCAACTATTCTGAATGGGGTCTTTACTGCGCCTGGGGAATATCTGAAGGTTGCACCTGAGCCTGCCTCCATATCCATGGCAGCGAGCTATTGGGGCCCAAGTTCCCCGAAAACGCGAAGAGAATTACGACGAGACATGTAGCATCTGCACCTTTCTTCCTCTTTGCTCGGGTCTGAAGGCGCAGGTTGACTGTATGATCCGAGGCACAAACACATTGCCACCTTACCGATTGGGAAAAACTCTCAGCGTATTGACGAATCGAGGACCAGAACTTCGTGTTGACTCAGCGACTCCGTTCTCGCCTCGGTGCTGCAAGCTCCATGGTATCGCCAACGAGGGAGCTGATTTTTTCGACGTCGTTTCGTATGTCCAAGATAGCAACCGCATACTCGCCGCGGCCGAAGCCCAGCATTATTGCCTTGAATGTTTTTCTAGAGGCACTGGTCTTCTCAAGAAATTTGACAAGAGCGCTAGCTCGTATATCTACTCAGCCTCTAATAGCTTCCTTTAGGCTTTATAGAGGCTCCTAAGGTTATTAACTATATTAAGCATTAATAAGTAATCTAGTCTAAGGGCCTTCTTAATCCTAGCTAGTGCCTGCTAGTATATCTACTTGGCCTCTAATAGCTTCGTTTAGTTAGTATAGAGGTTCCTAAGTGTCATAGGCCAGGCCTTTGTGTAAAGAAGACTAGTGGTTCGATTAACTAAATAGAATTCTCTAAGGAGAAAAGAGAAGAGGAAAAGGAAGCGAGGACAGGAACCGTGTTCCTTAAGGTATCCGAGCTCCCTGAGTAATACTTAGGTTACTCTATTAACTAAAGGGGGCATATCATATAACTACAGATATATCTAAGGTTATATGACCTGAGCGAAAGCTCTCTTGCTAAGTATATTAATCAGGTTTCGACCTATTATATTACCCCCCTCTTTACCTATAAATACTAGCCTTATAAATATATAGGCAAAACTTCCTTCTATCTAATAATCTCTTCTTAAGCCTCTAAAGCCGATATCTCCTCTAGTATAGAGTACAGCTCTTATATAGGGCAAGTATAGCCCTTCTACTTCACAAGTAACTTCCTTAAGACTCCCTAGCTATATCTTATATATTTCTTATCGAGGATTTACTCGATTTCGTACTCATCTTCGTCTCCTATAAGCTATAGTTAAGGCTACGAGTTATCCTAGGACTAATATAGTAGCGGGTCTATTATAGCTAGCTAGAGGAGCTTACTATAGAACACGTTATAGATTCCTAGAGGTATATTAAGCCGAAAACTATAACTCCCTATAACCTCTACTACTATATACTTAGTATACTTCATATCGAGGTTCTTAGTTAGTTTATCTATCTATATATTCTAGAGGTTAAGCTATGCCTTATCTCTAACCTTAAACTCTAGGGCTTAGTCTCTCTTCTAGTTTATTACTTCCTCTTAAAGCTATTAGGCTATTACTATTATAGCTTACACGTACTCTTATATATCATAGAGCTTATATATAATATCGTCTATTATCTAGACTAGTAATACCCCTTTACCTTCCTTACTAACTTCGTCCTAGAACTAGACTAGCTCTATATAGTATCTATAGGATAAAAAGAAGGGGCTAACCCTTATAGAAGTAGTATCTCGGTTATTAATAGCTAGTTCGGTATATAGTAAGAGGCTTACCTAGTTCGCTTAGTCGTAATTTATAAAGGTATAGAGGAAGGTCTTAATTATCTAATTCATTCTTTCTATAGACTTATCTATCTCAGAGTAATATACTATAGATAGTCGTCGAGTAATCCCTAGTAACTTATATACCCTTTCTTATAGTACCCCTATAAACTACTTCCCCTAATTAGATACTATAGCCCTTAAGAGCTTATATTAATAATAGTAAGTCTTTATAAACTACTTCGCTATTATCTCTACTATAATATCTCTTATAGCCTTAAGTATTACTCTCTTTACTAGGTAGTCTATAATAACTATTATATTAATATACCTTTCGCTTAATAAGAGCTCTACTATAAAATTAATCGAGATCTCTTACTAGATCTAACTTAGGATAAAGAGGGGCTTTAGGAACCCTTAATAATAGTCTCTCTATACTTTATTTCTTTTATAAGTATCGTAGTTTCATATGAACTAATATACTTACCTCGATATATTTAGCTAAAAGAATTACTATATAAAGAGAGTACCTATAATATCTCGTCCTAAGTAACTATACTAAATTGAGTCATATATCTATTAAATTAGTTCTATATAGAGCTCGTCTAAGTCTAAAACTTATTATTACCTCTAGAATAGTAGTTATCTAGACTAGGATAGCGAGTACTCTATTATTAATACCTTAATCTTTAAACTCGATAGGAATATGTGTTTCTCTTCTTATCTTACTTCGACTATTACCTAATATAAGTCGTTCCCCTCTTAGGCTTCTGATTATAGCTTCTTAAGCTTATCTTAGGTATAATTTCTTACTTAATACCTTACTTACTTATTACTAGGGTAGTCTTCTCCTAGACTTTAGCTTCTTGAGCCTAGCTTAGGAAGAGTCTCTTACTCTTCGAAGACCTATACCTTATCTTACCCTTTCCCTTAATACTCTTAGTCTTAATCTCTTATACTAGACTCTAAGACTAGAATAAGCTTCTTCTTAATTTATTATCTTATCTATACTAGTACTATAAGGATTATATTCTTAGGGAAGTCGCTTAGGGTCTCTGGTTTTAGTAGCTATATTATCCTTAATTACTAATATTTATCTTCTTTCTTAGTAAGTAAATCCTATTCTTATCTTAAGAGTATATTTACTTATTTATTATCTTTTCTTAGAATATATGAGATCTTAAAATTATATTACGAGAGGATTAGGGACTACCTTATCTACTATTCTATAAGCTTCTATATTATTATAAAGTACTCTAGGTTCTTATAATCTATATAAACTTTAAATTAATATATACTCTATAATTCTATGTCCTATTCTTCTAAGTAATGAATAATCGCTAATATCTCCTTATTATAGATCTCGTAGTTATATTCTATAGGGTTATTCTTCTTCGAAAAGAATATATAAGGTTATAAGACGCCCTCCTTATTAACTTATATAAGGATACTACTTATACTCTACTTAGAGGAATTTATCTCGAGGATAGTTTCTTAGTTATAGTTAAACTATATAAGTATTAGGGCTAAGATAAATATCTTCTTAAGCTTCTAGAAAACGGTCTCTACTTAATTCGTCTATAAGAATACTTAGTCCTTATATATAAGGTTAGAAAGTAGTCGAATAATCTCTAAGAATTCCCGAATAAACTACTAGTAGAAGTTTATAAACCCTAGGAAGCTCCTTATACCCTTAACTAACTTAGGGGCCTCTTAACTTAGGATAACTTTAACCTTTACTAGGTCTATATTAATACCCTTCTTAGTTTCTATAATAAACCCTAGGTACTTTATTAACTTAACTTTAAACTTATACTTATTAATATTAAGTTATAATCTTACCTCTTTTATTTACTAGAGGACTCTTTATATATACTTATAATACTCCTTTCTTGACCTTAATAAGTAATCTAGGATATTATCTATATATATAAAGTAGAACTTATCTAGGAAATCCTTAAGGGCTTAGTTAATATACTTCTAGAAAGTACTTAGTATATTCGCTAGGCTAAAAGAGGTTACTAGCTATTTATAGAGTCTATATTATATATAGAAAGCTATTTTCTATTCTTCTCTTTTAGTAATATAGATCTTATAAAATATAATTATAATATTAAGCTTTATAAACTACTTTACTTTCCTAATATTTCAAAGGGTCTCGTAAATTAATAGAAGTAGATACTAGTCTTTCTTTATAAGTTTATTAAATCCCTGATAATTCATATAAAACCATAGCCCTTTACTAAGCTTTTATACGAAGAGAATAGGGGCTATAGTAAGAGAGTAGTTTACTCGGATAAACCCCTTATCTAGTAGTTCTATAAGCGTCTTCTATAATACTAGGAGCTCGTCCTAGGACATATTATATAGTAGTCCTTATAGTACTATAAGCTCTTTCCATTTAATTACCTCTAACTTAATCTAGTAATTAATCCTTTAGCCTTGGAGTAGTAGTAACTTCTCTCCTTTCACTAAGCTAAATATATCTAGAAAGTCTTTATATTATTCTAGGAGCTTTATATAAGGATCTGTCTTTATTTTCTAAGTTAAAGCTTTCTAGATATTAGCTAAGCTAACTAAGAAGACTTCTATATTCCTCTTCTTACTCCTCTTTACTAAGTAAGAAAATAAGGCTACTAATACTTATATATAATCTATTTTCTTTAACTTAGGGGTTAGTATATTATATACCCTATTTTATACTAGGGTCTCTAATAACGAGATAAATAGTTCTAATTTCGAGCTATAGATCTATATATCCTATAAATATAACTACTATATACCTAAGATTATATCTAAGTTAGAGATCCTAGAGACTATATAGAGAAAGGTATAGGATTTATAATAACTATTAATATCTATACTTAATACTACTACTTCTTTAATTATTTCTAGTATTACTTTATTAAAAGCTTTTATCTACTTAGAAGTAATTAGTATATACTAGAGGTTATATTAATTAGTAAAGCAAGAATTAATTATTTTATATATTATATACCTAGTATTAATAAGAGTTTATATAAAATACTCTTTATTAACTATTACTAATATAAGAAAAAGGGGCCCTTCTATATCCTTTCGAAATTACTTCTAAGCTTTCTAATCTAACTCTATCTCTATATACTTCTAATAGCGACTTTTATTAAAAGCTAGTCTTTTCCTAAATTAGACGAGATTGAGTTCTCTTCGTCCTTACTTTAGCTCTTATCTAGGGTATTATTATCTCTCGCCGAGTTATCTTTACTTTCTTTAGGACTACCCTTAACGCTTTTATATCTTTTACTTTTATCTTTAGCTATTCCTCTTCTTTCCTCTTCCTTTACTTATTAGCTCTAGGGGAAGTACTCGAGTATAGCCTTACTTAGTAGTTATATATGAAATAGTTATCTTAATCGTATTATAAGTAAAGTCTCTCCTTCTTTTATTAATTGATTTTATTATAAGAGGCCTAATTAAGGGTATTCTTTAATTACTATTACGAGTTACTTAGTATAAGTTCTTATTCTATTAGCTAAGTAAGTGAGGTCGTATTAGAGGGAGAGCTTTTAGGTCTCTTATTTAACTAGTTCAAATAATAGGCCCTTATACTCTTAACTTCGACGAGTTAGTTATTAATTATTTATAATAAGAGTAATATTCCTCGTATAACTCTTCTTCCTTTATCTCTATTATTCCTTCTATAAGCTCTATTAAGATAATAGCCTTAAGATACCCTTTCTTAATCTCGTCTTACTAGCCTTATCTCTCTACTTCTAGGATTAAGTAATTAAAATCACTTAAAAACTCGCTTAGGGGAGTCGACTTCTACTAGACCTAGTTTAATTCTCTTAAGGCTTTTATACTTCTTTAGGTCTAGAAAGCTAAGTCTATTTACTTAAATAGTCCTTTGACTATAAACTCTCTTCCTTTATATATATCTTAACTATAGGTATATCTTACTCTTACTTCTCTAGATAAGCGTCTAAATCTATACTAGACTTTCTCTCTTTCTCTACTAATCGCTTTATATTAATTTCTAGCTTTACCCTTAAAGTCCCTTAAACTAGGGTAATAGACTAAGTTGTCCTATTAAACTTATTAGGATTTAGGAAGTAGCCTTTAGTCGTTTTATAGTAGGGGCTAAGGATATATATAGAGTTAAGGTATATAACTAGAGGGAGTATCTATATTTGGGAGGGTTTGAGGTTATCGTATATTCATTAATTGAATTGATTCGTATAGCTAGGGTTACTATTAAGTTTACTTATTAAGCTACTAGCTCTAATAGTTATTAGGAATATACTATAAAGGCTTCTTATACTACTAAAGCGCTTCGTCTATTATCTTAGCTTCGTATAGTTATCTGTTTATTTAACTAATTACTAGGAGTTCTACTCTTATATCTTCATATAATAGAGGGGTCTAGTGGGTTTCCTTCTTAAGCCTAGCTTAGGAAGAACTCACGACTTCTAATATTAACTAGTATACTAGTACTCTAGCTTCTATATATGGTTTCGGGTACTCCTTATTACTAGTTTCGTATACTCTAAAGTCTTACTAAATATATTAGCTTTATAAGTAGTTTAACTAAGGTCTACTTCTAGCTTTATCTACTTTAAGCTTCGTTGTCTATATATAGGTTTAGGCTTCTCTTTACTTCTAGCTTCATATATATATAATCTCTAGTTATAAAGATAAGAGAGAGTGAATTCTAATATTACGAGCTAGGCCTTTGTATAAAGAAGACTAGTAGTTTAATTAACTAAATAGAATTCTCTAAGAGAAAAGAGAAGAGGAAAAAGAAGCGAGGATAGGAACGTATTCCTTAAGGTATCCGAGCTCCCTAAGTAACGCTTAGGTTACTCTATTAACTAAAGGGGCATGTCATATGATATAGACATATCCGAGGTCATGTGACTTGAGCGAAGGCTCTCTAGCTAAGTATATTAATCGGGTCTCGACCCGTTGTACTAAGATTATTAATAGTATTAAGTATTAGTAAGTAATCTAGTCTAAGGGACTTCTCTATTATTTCTAAAGCTTACTTATAAAGTTATTATACTTTACTATACTCGCCTAAAGATTAAAATATACTTACTAAAGAGCGAAGGCTAGAGAGGATAAGAGAGTATTCTAGACTAAAGTACTTCTTCTATAAATAGTATACTTATTTACTTTTCTCTTAAGCTTACTAGTACTCTCCTTAACCTAATAAGTAATAGCTAGTATTATAGAATAGAAGTAATAACTACTTAGGGTTTATATCTTTAATTTAGCGAAATTTAAAGAAAGCCTTTATCTAGGGATAAAGTAATATATAGATATCCTATTCTATAAAGTCTCTACTAGGAAATTTAGCTAAGAGTAACCTTAGTACCTTATTTATAAAGTATATAGTTATTTCTTTATTTATAGGCTCTCTTATTATTATATATATAAGTCTATAAATAAATATACCTAAATCCTTATTAGTGTTTATTAAGGAGTAACTAATTAATAATATAAGAGTATTATATAATTATAATAAAGTAGCCTTTTACTCCTTAAGTAATAAAAAGGAAATACTATCTATATTAAAGAAGCTTATTATATAAAGAAGATAAGTGGATTCTAAGTACTAAGACTCTAATATACTTAAGGATATCTAGAAAGTACCTAAGATTAATATATATATATATTATAATCTTATCCTATATTAGAAAACTAAGAGCTTAAAATCCGGCCTTAATTTAATTTCTTCTAATATAGATTATAGAACTCGTCTATAGATAACTATTATAATTTTATAAAGTTAATAGTAAGATATATTACTAGTAATAAATATCTAAGAAACTTAAGTAGCTTTCTTACTACTAGCTAATCTATATCCTATTCTATTATTTTCTAAAGTATCTTAAGAGCTTTATTATATCTTATTAGATATATTATAATAACCTTATTTACTAAGTGTCTTATAACCCCTTAGTTTCGAGTAGTAATTAGAATTAACATATTAGGATTCTATAAAAGATATACCCTAAGAGCTATATACTCTTCTAGGCTTCTAGCTAATAGGCTAGGATAGATATTAAAGTTATCTATATAATCTAAAACTATAATCTATTAACTGCTTTTATTACTTTAAAGCTACTTATAACTAAGTCTTAGAATATTAGTCTTTAAATCACTAATACTAGGAATCTTAGTAGTAATAGCTATTTATATATAATCTTACTAAAAGTAAGTATAGTTAGTTCTATTATATTAAATAAGTATATTTAAGAGTAATTTAGGTTTTCTTATATAAGATATTTGTGAGTATAGCTTATTTAAGAAAGACGACCTTTAACTACTCACCTAACTCTTTTAAGTTTAACTAAGGTAAGCTATATATAGTCTCTAGGATTAGCTATTCTCTTCTAAAGTTCCTTAATAATATCTTCTCGTTTATAAAGGTTCTAATTCCGCCTAAATAATATAGTAAAAAAGATACTAGACTTATTATTAGTAACCCTAGGTTAGTACTAGCTTTTATTAACTCTAGGATTACATCTATATAATCTCTAGCTTTAGTATATAATAGAGCTAATATACTACTATTATCCTCTAGATCTTACTTAGTATTAGCCTTAAATAAGCGTTTAATAGCACTCTTATACCTATTAGTAGCTATAATTATTAATAGTATATACTTGTTTAAGTCTTTAGATTTAGACTCATAATTAGCCCTAGTATTGAGTAGTAAGCTAATAACCTCTATAGTACTATAAGATAAGGTAATACTAACTATTAAAGTACTTAACTTATTATAAATATCTAGCTCTATACCTTAGCTTAGAAGAAGCGAAATAATAGAAGTATTTCTTTAATAATTCTTTAGCTTTTACGTCTATTAACTTTGAAATTAGTGTATTTAGTATTTTCCTTAATCTTTTCGAGTACTTAATATTATAAATAGTATAGAAATAATTAACCTTAATATTATACTAAATAATATATATTACTATCTCTAAAGAATTACCCTTAATAGCTACTTCTAATATAAATAATTTATTTAAGTCTTTAAATAATACTACTCCTATAACTAAAAGTGTCTTTATAGCTCATTTTCGGGAGTTTTTAGTAGTAGTTACTAGAGTAGTTATAATAAATTAGGTCACTAGCTACGCTTTTTATTACTAGTCTATAATAGATATATTAGAGGAGTATTTATTCTAGAACTATAGTAATTTCTATATATTAGATTCGAGTACCTTTCCTTTCCCTAAAGCTTTTATTTAATCTAGTATCTCTATAGTTAAATTAAACTATATGAGTAATATCTAGGCTCCGACTAGAGACGAGCTAGTCTAAATTCCTATTACTATTTTAGATAATAATTCTAGAGCTATATTAAGCTTAGAGCTAAGTCGTCTAAGATATATTAGTATAAACTTTATAATATATTCTAATAATAGCTAGTTATTAAGTTTCTTAATAAACCGCTCGTAATTATTAGTATTCTATTCCTAAATAGTTTTTAGCTATATTTCTGAATTTACACCTAAGAGTAATAAAGATAATTACAGATATTCTATCCTAATTATTCTAATTAGCTAGTTACCCTCTAATATATTTAACTAGTATAGAGTAGATTTATCTTTAGTAAGTAAATCCTTTATTATTTAATAAAGTAGATAAAGGCCTCTAGTCTTAGTAGTTATCTCGAGATTAGAATCGAGGATAATAATACTAATAATAGTTAATATTCTAGTCTATGCCTTTACCTTAATAAATCTATTATAGTAGCTTATTATATATTACTTAATAACTTCTAAATTAGAAATCGGCCTCTAATCCCTATTTAATTCTATCTTATTTATCTCTATCTTACTCTTTAAACTTAGAATAAGATTAATATCTTGAAATTCTCGAGTATTTAGTACTCGCTCTATAAATGAAACTAGCTTAAGCTAATGCTTTCTAAGCTTAATATCCGCCTTACTAGTAGCTATAAGGCGTTAGATAATAATAATATAGAGGTTTTTAATATCAGGCTATAGCTTATCTAGTTCTTATATTATTATATTAGGTGTTAGTCCTTAGAGAAGTAGACTCTAGACCTATTTTAATACGAAGAATACTTAGATAATTATACCCTTTATATATTTAATTAAGATCCCTAAACCTCTTAATATTAAAATTAGTCCTCTTTATTCTACTTAGCTTACTAATTTACTAGTGAATCTAGATTAGACTAGCTATAATAATCTTATTAATATCTATTATATTATCTTTTTATAATATAATTTTATAATATTCTTTAATATTACTTATAATTTCTCTATTTAGTTAACTTATAATAATGACTTTAATAATAATATACTTATTCCCGTGTAATATATATTATT